>BRXX01000177.1:0-18317 GCA_030267905.1 Triparma verrucosa
TAACCCTAACCCTAACCCTAACCCTAACCCTAACCCTAACCCTAACCCTAACCCTAACCCTAACCCTAACGTGATCGATGATGAAATATTTAAAACTAATCGTTCGGATCTGACTACGGCGACTTCCACCTGCAATACGTTAGAGGAGCGCTTTGAAGAGAGACCAGTAGCACCTACAGTGTCCCTAATAATGCGACTGAGAGCACAAACTCAACTACGCCTTCAACTTCCTCTCATCACCATTCTTAAATTTTCTAACGAAATCACTCGCTTCTACAACCCCATCGTAGTGCCACCACCTCGAACATTTCACTGAAGGAGACGACTTTGTCGCCCTCACAGCGCTCTACGACCACTGCTTGAGTCACCCTTCTCACACCGTAGCGTTCATGCATAACCACGAAAGGTGAGCATCGCTTACGCTTCAATTCAATTCCCTCCAAATTCTTTCTCATTACAACCCCCCCCGCGCAGTCCCTTGGACGGGCCACCAGATCAAGATAGTCACCTCCGAAAGGTTAGTCTGAAATGCGTCAATTTTCGTTTGTTAGGTTAGAAAGTACTTGACCACTGTCACCATAACATAACTCTAACTCGTCGCCTCGCTCCTCGGTTCACCCCCCACACCCCCACACCACAAATGCACAACCCTGAAGATAAACTTGCAGGCGCTTATCGATTTCGATGGCTGCGCGACCATGCCCGCCTCCTGCAACGTGTGCAGCGCCCGCTTCCTCCCCCTCCCTCACTTCCACTCCGCGGGCAACATGTTCGCAGCAAGATGCGAGTATGTCGTCAATCTGATAACCCTTTGGTGCCAGTGTCTTCGCTGAATGCTCCAACTTAGTTCCCTCCGACATTAATACTCGAGACAACGAGGCGGTATTTGCCTACCTCCGCTCTATACAATAATTCACCCTTGATGTTCTGACTCCGGTGTATGCGACTGAAGATAAAATCAAAGGCTTTGTTTTGCTGAGCTAAATTATATCCTATAATTTGTTTTCTTATTCTTAGTTTCTTCGTGTCCTATTAATATTACATTTTGGAATCTCGATCACACTCTTGCTATCCCTTTAGTCTTTAATTTACAAATATATACAGTCAGAAAGAACCCCCCCTTGTTCATCGTCACCACCCCCACCACACCCACCACACCCACCACACCCACCACACCCACCACACCCACCACACACACCACACACACCCATTACACTACCACATGCCTCCCTTAGTCCCTAAACTAATGCTTCCGTGCCTATCCGCCTGCCTTCTCTTCTTCTTATTTGAAAACCTTTTCAGCGTCCCTAACCCTTCTCCGTCCTCGTCAAAATCAGCCAATTCATCTGACTCCTCATCAAGCGCGCCTGCAACCATACTCTTCTGGTTCGCAATCATCTGGTTTCCAAATAGCTTGTCGACCAGCCCACTCTCTACCGTGGTCTCCCTTACGAAGCCCACGTTCTCCTGGTACTGAAAGAGCTTGATGAGCTCCTTCTTCGGAATGTATTCTTCGGGTATTCGGTCAATGACTTGGTCGGTGAACCAGCTCTGGGTCAGCCAGGCGTCCCAGTTCTCGTGCGTCCAAATCTTGATCTCCTCTTCGATCCCTTCCAAGTATCGCTTGTGCCTCTTGAAGATATCCATCCTGATCTGGTCCTCTTCGACGCGCTCGAAGAACCTTGCAATGTGCTCTATTCCTGTCTCGCTAGAAGTCAGTGAGTCGCGGTACTTGGGCTCCATGTAAGTGTAGATGATGTATGAAGAGACGGTAAACACGATGAAAGCGAACAGCATCGTGCCGAGTACCAGATTGTTGTCAGTTTTATCGGGCTGGTTGATGTATACGATGCAGACGGTCATGCTGATGAGAACCTGAAAGATGGTGTTGAAGGTGAAGTACTGGCCGCCCAGCTCAAAGGGCGACCTGAACTGAAGAATAGCAGTGTAGTCGCACATGATCTTGGCAATGGAGCGCTCCAATATGCTGAAGACTAAGCCGGCGAAGCCGTCCAACTTAATCCAGTATCTTAGATCGTTCCGGAAAGCCTTGTAGGCGATGAATCCGAGAATGTCGAGGGCCGTGAAGACAAGGAAGGACGTTGAGTTCAGGTCCAGCCAGAGCGATGTGGAAAGGCACTTGAGCAAGACCATCATTGAGCTGTTGGCGATCATGGCCCCGAACACCTTCGTCCTAGCCGACTTGTCGTCCGGAACAAACCCGTAAAAGTAAGGATTTGACCTGCGCTTGCTGGCGGAAGTGTCGAGGTCGTGGCTGACCTGAGTGGCGGAGTAACCCGTCGTGATGCAGGAGATAAAGATACTGAAGAGGGCCAGCTTGCTTCGCTTCCCTCCCGCCGTGACTGAGATGAAGGCGAAAATCTGGAGAATTCCCGACGGTATGCTCTCGCATATGATTTGGATGGCTTTACCGATGCACATCTCGACGAGGGGAGAGACGATGTGGTGCTTTTCCTCCTTCTTCCCGCTGGTCACGACCCATGCGTCGTACCCCGGCTTCAAGAAAAGGAGCGTGAGGGGAATCTGCCTTGCCAACACGCTCTTGCCCTCGGCAGAGTGCTGGGCGTACACCACAAGCAGCTGCCCGATCATTGACAAGGCGATACAGACAATGGTGGCGTATCCGAAGTGAGACTGCCCCTCGGCAGTGAGGTAAAATATGACGCAGTTCAAGTCGGTCACCATGTCCAGGATGGAAAGGGTCGAGCCAACGCCGACTCTCCACATCAACCCCCAGGGGGCGGTCCTGATGACCTCCTGGCTCACGACGAGCATGGTCTCCTCCAAAAAGGGGTACTCGTCGAAAAGCTCCTGCGCCGCCCTGTTCTGCATTTCCCACTGCTTGAGGCCCGACTCTGCCATCTTCCTCGACTTGAGCGACGGAATCAAGCTCTTTCCTAGCACAACTGCTTCCGCCTCGGTCATGCACTGCAACCTTGTCTCCTGGGGAACGTTCATCGCCAGGTCGCCCTTCACCACCTCCATGAGCATGTACTTGATCCAAGGATGCCTGCTGTCGATTTCATTCATGACCGTGTTCTTGTCGATCATCCTCAGGACTCTATCTTTCCTCTTCGCCATGCGCTTCGAGGTGTACCAGATTGGGAGGAATCCAAGCAACTTCACCTTCTTCCCCGTCATTTCCTCGTCCTTGGTCAGGCGCGGATACATGAGGTTTTCTCCTAATTCCCTTCCAAACTTCCTATTTTCTAGGATAGAGTCTAGGCGGGCGGATTGCAAAAAGTACTCATGGATGCCATTAACTGTGTCCGCCAAAGCCTGCGTGATCAGCATCCTCATTGCCTTCGGCTCGGGCGTGATTGATTCGTCAAACGCTCCGATGTTTGTGACGAATTTCAACAAGGTCTCGTTTTCGCTGATGAATTCAAGCTGAAAATTAGCGTTCTGGCGACACGGTACGCAATGGGCTAGCGCATCGATAGCTCCGTCCACTATTACCCCCGTTAGACGACCGCTAGCACTCTTTCGGTGTCCGATGGTACTCCTGATGTTTTTGACAACCCCGCTGGAGGTCACAACCTCTCCTTCTCTATGTTCCTCTTCCGGTGCCTTCGTATTATCTCTGTGATGATGACTTTCGAGCGCAACCGTCTTCTTCGTGGTGGGGGATAAAGATACGACGAATGAAGTGTTGCTCGTCTGCTTCCAGATCATGTCGCATACGAAGTCAAGAGGAATATAATTATTGTTGAATCCGATGGTGCACCTTCTGTGCACTTGGAGGGTGTGCTGAGATTTAACCTTTGTAACTTCCCTGGCCGTGTCGTGAATGCTGTGTATTTTGTTGCTGTCGGAATCGAAGTCCAGTATGTGCGCGAGGACATCCCTGACGTTGGCGTTTATCCTGTAAACAATATTTGGGTTAGTATAGTATGACTTCCAATGCAATTTCCACCCTCCCCCCGTGTTACACTTTTCACTTTTCACTCACCTTGCACTGCTTTGGCCCCATGCCATGTTCGTCTCGCCTGTGTGGATAAAACTGTCGATATTGGGGGCGGTGTGCTCGTTGACTCTAATCTGAGGAACCTTCCTATCGAAACCGCTGGGCAGCAGGCTCGAGAAGTTAATCTTCTTCTCCTCTTCCGTGGTAAGGCGCGAGCTGTTCAGTTGCATGTGTGTCTTCAGCTTATTTCTCTTCATGGCGTCTATCTCGTATCGCTTGTCATAAAACTTTCTTGTGGCTTCTACCAAGGGCCTAGTCTGCATGTTCTTGCCCCAGAAGGTCTTCGGGACGGTGCCCATGGGGTCGTAAAAGCTGTACATGGTGAACTTCGTCTGGGGAACCATTCCCATGATTGGCTCCAGCTTTTCGAAGACTGACAAGGTGTAGAACTGCGCCCGAACCCTGTTGCCCAGGTGCTGCCCGGTGTTGATGTCCTCGACAGGGGTTTTCTCGTCTGGGTCGCAGGGACCCTGAGTCACCTCGATGCGATCCTTATCAATCCTGCGACGATCGAAGCGAGCGTCAAGAGATTGGGTTAGATAAAGATAATGAGCTCCCCTCGTTACTTCGCTCCTCGCCGCTTCGCTCCTCGCGGGGTCCTCGAGTTTTGGCAGCGCTCAGCTCACCTCTTCCATATCTGCTTACAAAACACCTCGCGGTCGCTAAGCCCAATGTTGCCGAAATGGTGGGCGTAATAGTGGACGTGACACCAGTGGTTCAGCTTCCACACCTTCTTCTCTAACCCGTTGGGAGACTTGTAAAAGTCCTCGAGGTGCTTCCTATTGCCTGAGAGAAAGTTGAGCGCAGCCACCTCTTCGACGTCTGCATCGACGACAGTCGAGACCTTGGTGTGCCGCAAGTTGTTGTGCATAAGCTTCTTCGTGGACACAAACGTATCAAGGTACCTGCTGTCCTCGAGGTCCGACTTAATCTGCAGCCAAAGGCTCTTGTTGTTAACCCTCGCGAACATGTTCTGGACTTCGTTCCAGTTCTCTTCTTCCTCAGCGTTGTAAGCAATTGCGGTACCATAGCCCTCCGCGGCAAAGTGAGTGTCCCTCATGAGCTTGACGCACTTTTGACGCTCAGTGAGGTCGACCTCCTTGTTGTGCTGGAAGGCCTTGTTCAGCGTAATGACCGTGTTGAGCGTTTTAGGTATTGTTGACTTGAGGAAATTCTTCGGGAAAATCCCCTTGGGGTCGGTGAAGGAGAGCATAGTGACTCTCGACCTGCTGCAAACCTGTCTTGAAGAAGTGGGGGACAGCTTTCCCGGGCTCGGGGTTGACTCAAGTACATCGTCGTTGTCCCAAATGGGTTCCACCACGCACATGAGGCTTTGGAATGCCCTGACCGTCTTCTTGAGCGTCATCGACGAGGAGTCGCCCAAGTGAAATTCAATGCGCTGCAGGCTGTTGTCCGGCACCGACTCGGCGACCCACACGTACTGCCGTTTCATCTCATCCTCCACGAGACAACTGCCAACTATACCTGCGTCCTCCCCGGTGAGCCACGTCTGGTGTGCGATGAACTCTCGGTTGCTAAGATTCCAAGGGTATTCGATCAACTCGCCGATTGAGTTGCTGTGCATGCTCTTGCCCTCGTCCATGACCCTCGCCAGCACATGCCCGTCCTCTCTGGCACTTTGCATCTGCTCCTCGTTGCAAAATCCGAACAGAAAGGCGATGACTGTCTCCGGGTCCACGTCTATTTCCGTCGTAGCCTTTCCTATGATTGTCGTCTTGGCTGTCGGGTCGAAGACGCTTCGCTTTTTTCCCGCAACCCACTCCTTCGAGTCCAAGTTGGTGAATCTGCGACGAGCGTAGCGAGATGTGGGGGGCGGAGCAAGCGAGTTAGAATGAAATTGCTGCGCTGCATGATTGATTGTGGAGAGTTTTACAACCAAAATTGACGCATTCCCAACCCTGTCGCTTCGTCCTCGTTGTCGCTCACCTGTAGAACATCTTCACGAAGGGCGACGGCGATTCTAGAGTGTGCCAGTGGTCGCTGCCAATGTCCGTCATCATCGCCGCTATCTTGTTGGATTTTTGCATTGGTCTCTCAAAGAAGCCCTTGGTCTCGCTGAGACCTTGCTCTGCGTTTGAAGCTTGTCGCACCTCTTCGGCTTCGGCGGCGTCGTCGTTGCCGCTGTCTCTCTTCAGTGATCGAGAGAGAGAGAGCTTGCCTCCTAACGCGACAATTATGCTACCTCGGATGCCTCTGCCCTTCTTCTTCTTGTCCCAGTTCTTTTGGTTCTTATATATTCCTTTGAGCTTGTTGTTAGCGACGGTCATCATCTTGGCGTCTTCCGCTCGTAGCCTGTCGCAATCCTTGGCCATCTTCATGTCCTCGAGAGATGGGTCTCCTCTCGAAGGCATCTTTTCAACGAAGGCCTCCCTAATTTCCCTGTCGACGGCGGCGTTGTTGCGCTTGTACCTTGATCGCGCGCCCGCCACGATTTCTAGCCCAGAGGAAAGCTTCATGTTGAGGAACGCCAGAGGCAGGGTGCCTTTGAAGTTGGTGTACTGCACAAGGGTCAGCTCGCAGACATTCTCGGCGACCTGCAAAATGCAAAAAAAGAAGCAAGGGTTAGGAGGAGGGAGGGATCAATAATGCAATTGCTAACTTTCTTCTTCTTCATCCTTACCTCCTTGAAGAAGAATGCGCCCTTAGTCACGCCTCTGATCAAGCCCTTGCCAACTTCACCGACGTAGTTGATTTTGTTCTGAACGCGCTGGCCAGCCAAGGTGCTATCCTTGAAGACGTACTCATCGGCGGACGTAAAGGCCAACACGTAGAGGTCGTTTCCGGTCAGCTGATCTTTTCTCTTGTCCCAAACTGACCACACTTGAAAGATGCGGTTGTCGATGCCAGCTGGGAACTTCGTTCCGATGTGATAGATACAAGATCTCGAGCCCATGACATTATAGTGAGCCTTACGAGGGAGCGGGCCGTTGTTCTTGATATGGGACCGGTATCGCTCGTTAGTATCGATGAGGGCAATGTAAGCGAGCAAGCTCTTGGCCGAGGTATCGACCCTTGCGGTGCACATGCCCCACGGGATAGTCTCCTCCCTCCCATTGTCCTTTCGCTTGTACATCTTGAACTTGCGCACACCAGAGAGCTTCTTGCTATAGATGCCCCTCCACCTCTGCTTCTTCCGCGCCTTGGGGTCGTAGAATGGCATCATCGAGTCGATGAGCCTCTTCTCCTTGTTGTCGAGGGCAGGGGAATTGCTCAACGTGTGCGTGTAGAATTTTTCCACCCTGCTTTTGTCTACTTCTACCTCCCTCTCAAAGACGTTCCAGACGGCGCTGACCCAGAGCATGAGTTTTTTCAGTATTTCAATCACAACATCCTTAGCCTCGTGGTCGGCGCTCTCGTAAATTGATCCGGGGCGCTGTACGATGAGACTAGTTGAGGAGGGAGGTGGGAGGTGGGAGTTGGGGAGAGTTAGAAATTTGACTTTTCGATGCATCTTCTTGTCTCGTCGCGTCGCACCTTCGCCTTCCTCGCAACGTTTCATTCGCGCCATCCTTAACAGAACTTTGCATTCTCATGACACCAGGTTTTACAGTCTCCACCAGGTTTTTCTTGGAGGCGCCTTTCTCTCTCATGAAGGGAAGGGGCGAAAGCATTTTGTTAAAGTTCGTGGAAATACCGGTAGGAGATAGAAATCCAAGCCCCATAGTCTCGGGCGCCATGACTTTCATGTTGAGAGATAGCTCCGTGCAGCCAAGGTCTAGCTTCTTGAGGACGTAGTAGCCAACGACTGTGATGGAGCGAACCGTGCTGTGCAAGCTGTTGAACATGAACTTGCGCGCAAAGCTAGGAAGGTCCTTCTCTACAATGCTTCTGAAGGCAATCGTTACGATTTTGTCTCTCACAACATTCTCTGCGTCCGAGTCCTAAGATAGATAAAGAGTTTGTCAGTAATCGTTGAGTTTAAAATGTTGCGTTTGTTTCGATCGTGGTTTTCTTTCTCACCTCCTCGTCGCTCTCATGGATGTCGTCCTCTTCAACCGTGACGACTTGGCAGAGGGTCTGGATCGCAACTTCTTTAGTAAACTTGAATATCTGCTGCGTGTACCTGGTCGTCTTCTCTTCGTTGCTCCATAGCAGACCTATGGGAAATGTGTTGAGGTCATTGTCGTTCATGGCTTTGTGCTCGCGTTTGGCCTCCTCGCAGTGGGGGTTTTCAAGAAATTCGCGAACTTGTTCTATAGGGGCGTGAATTGTGGAAGTGCACTTGCCTGTCACGTAGCGGTTGACTAAGGAGTAAGGAGGTAAGGTTGTTGAGGTTGAGGTTGAGGTGAAGTCAAGTGTTAGAATTTAGTAATGGGTGAGATGGGGAGATGGTGAGGGTGGGTGGTAAAAGCCAGAGCTGCTCCTCACCTGGCCCTACTGAGCACTCCGCGGGGTAGAAGAGATTCGGGATAACCGTCACATTTTTAGGACTGGTTTCTATGAAGGTTGAACATTCTTTCACGCATTTCGCGACGAAGCTGAACTCTGCGACGAGCGAAGCGAGGTCACAAGGAGGGTTGTGGTGTCGGCGTTAGAAATGGTGGCGGTGGAGTTGGCAGCACAAGGTCGGTATCGAGTTGGCAGCAGCAGTTACGTATGGAAGTCTCGCACGTTCTCACCTTTGCTCAACACTTTCGGCTCAATAACGCCGGACGCTGACTTGCTGTTGACAGTTTCTTCCTCCACTTCGGGCTCTTTTAGGGCTGCCTCTTCCTCTGGAGTAAGCTCCAGGCCTTGTTCGGCTTTAAAAAGTACGACGAGGATTAGTTATGTTGTTTCGGTTGGGGCACAGGGCAAATCAAATCTCACCTTTCTTCTTGACCGCTTCTTTCGCCTGCTTCGCCTTTCTCTTCATGTAAAGCAAGGCCCTGGGACTGATGAATTTGCTCTGGACGGGCCCCTTGTTCTTGACGTGCTTCTCGCCGTGAACGCTTATCAATTCCGCCTCCACCTCTAATTTCTCGGCCTTGGCCTTCTTGGCATGTTCGCTAAGTGCCAGCTCGTTCTTTCTGGCTGTCTCTATGGCTTTCTTTCTCCTCTCTTCCAAGTCTTGCTTTCGGCGTTTTTCTGAGTGAGCGAGGCGAGTGTTAGAAGAACGTTGCTTGCTTGTGATATTTTTGTTTCATTTTCCTCACCTTCATCCTCCTTGGCTTTCTTCTTGGCTAGAGCAAGTTCCGCGGCCTTGTTCGCGGCTTCTGCCTCCGTGGTCATTTTCAACGCCCCCTTGGCGCGGGCGAGCACGTGCGGGGACCTGCGAGCGGGCTGAACAGAAGGTGTTGAACCAGGCACGAAGGACTGGCCTCGCGGCTTCATTGGCCGGGCAGGCTTGAAAACTGCCCTAAAGGGCTCCGCTGTGTCTGAAGGGGCTGGAGAGGGAGATGCCACAGGGTTGGGTGGCCCAGGGGACGGTTCCTTGCTGTTGCCGGAGCCTCCGGCTTGAGGATTGTTGGCGCCCCATTCTGTGTCAACAGAGAGGGTTCCGTAGTTATCCTGCTGCGAATTCGTCGTCGCGGTCGGCTGCGTGGTTGCGTTCTCGTCGTCTGCGGTGATTATAGTGCCGGGGAGGTGGTCAGGGTCGTCCATTGTTCGATTACGCAGCAGTCGGTGGTTGGGCCTTGGAAGATCGAGAGAGATATATCAACTCGTCGAGCACCTCCCTTGACGACCTAGAAAGTTACAGTGTGGTCGGCCTCAGTGGTTTCGGTGATTATTCCACGGATAGCGTGAAAGGAAGCAGGCTAGGAAGGAGGAGGCGCTGATAGGCGGCACTGGGAGCTCAAAGGGGGGACAACAAAGCCGCCAGTTGGGAGAAAGGAGCTTCGGGGAGCGGGGGAAAGGGGAGGCAAGCGCGGCCACGCGTTGAGGGCGACAGCTGGGAGGCTGTGTTTTAACGAGGCGCCTGGTCGTCAGAGCACGTTGGTCGGTGTAGAGCTGTGGCGAGGGTGAAGTTTGGGGGTTGCAAAACTGCCTTCTGTGCACCTGACCGCCAGGTGCAGGATGATTTCTGCTAGGAAGTGAAAAGTGAAAAGGGTCGAAAAGAGCGGAAAAGAGGAGTTTTGATAAAGCCGCTTTAAATCTTTGGAATTATCATGAGTCCTGAATTGACCGGCTTTCTCATGGTGCTGGGGGCGGGCCTGTCCACTGGAGGTGAGGCCAGAAGTCGGGCGCGGACTTGGCGGCGGCGGAAGAGAGAGCTGTAGCATGCTGAGCATGAGCATGCGTAAGCGAAATTGGCAGTACATGTGGCAGGTCGTCTTCTTAGGGGGCGGGGGGGTATATACGTCCTTTCCGTTGGTATACCGTCCGTGGTAAACCCGCTGTCATTTTTAAATTGCGATGTATGGTCCATTTCGTTTTCCATTTTGAAAATCCCCTGACGTGTCTGCCCTGTTCGTGTCCACAGTGTCCCACAGTGTCATGGTCTGCTCCCCTCCCAAAGTTTAACACACGTACGCACACACTCCCAGTTGGTTCCGCCTTCGTCTTCTCCCCTCGTCTTATCAAGATGGCCAGTCGTCAATTCCTCGCCGGTTCCCTGGGCTTCAGCGCCGGAGTGATGATGTACGTGAGCTTCGTGGAGATCCTCGTGAAGAGCAAGGATGCGTTCATCGAAGACGGCACATCAGAGGGCAACGCCACTCTCTACTCCACGCTTTGCTTCTTCAGCGGCATTCTGTTCATGGGGCTTCTGGACCTCGCCGTCCACAAACTCGAGGGCCATGCCTCTGCTGGAAAGCCTGAGGTGAGTGTGTGTGGAGGAATATATACGTGCATGTTACGTAAGTTCGTACGTTTCCTGCGCGGTTTCTAACGCGCACGCTATCGTGTAGGAGTACACGACCCGTGGAAGCAGCTACGGACACGAGCAAGGACATGAATCTGAAGCAGATATTGTTTCCGGGTGTGTCCATGCATCCAATGATGCTGTTGACGAGTGGCAGAGGAAGGCCCAGAATGAGATCAGCGAAAGCGAGGGGAAGCTAGTCAGGAGGGTGGGGGGCGGTGGAGATTCCAAGAAATTTGAGCCGCTCTCTGAGGCGCGAGAGGCGCTTGAGATTGAAAAGGGCAAGGCCCAATCCTCAACAGTAGCTGTCATCAACAAAGCCTTGGAGTCCACCATGGGCGACAAGAAGCTCATTCACATGGGTCTCGCCACGGCCCTGTCCATAGCCATCCATAACTTCCCGGAGGGCCTCGCTACGTACGTCGGGGCCGTTCTCGACCCCGCAGTCGGGGCCACCATGGCCATCGCAATTGCCATACACAACATTCCCGAGGGGCTCTGCGTGAGCATTCCCATCTACTACGCTACCGGAAACAGGACCAAGGCCTTCATGTGGGGTCTGCTCTCTGGGATCACGGAGCCGATCGGAGCCTTCGCGGGATGGGCCATCCTGATGTCCTCGATGAGCCAAGTAGCGTACGGAGTGTTGTTCGGGATGGTGGCAGGGATGATGGTCAGAATATCAGTCAAGGAGCTGATGCCCACGGCATATAGGTGAGTGGGAGGAGTGCAGGGAATTCTGGTTGAGGATCTTAAATGTGTGACGACGGAGCGAAGCGACGATCTGGAAATACGTACCCCCACCCCCACCCAATTCTAACTCGTTAGCGACAACCTGAACGCTCGTCGCAGGTACGACCCATCCGACTCTGTCGTGACCAATTCCTTCGTTGCAGGGATGGTCATCATGGCTTTGAGCTTGGTTCTGTTCGTTGTTGTTTAAACCGGAGATGGGTATGGGAGGGGCGATTATGAGATGGTGGGGGGAGAATAAATTAATAGTTCAAACGACGAGAGTTTGCGCGTAAACCCAATTCTTCTTAAACCCCCCATCTTAAATTCAGCACTTCACGAGGCTCTGCCACTTCTGGCGAATTGTAGAAGAGGAAAAACTGCATGATATACTTCGTCCCTGATGTCACCGCCCCCCCTGCGTGAACGACAGTCCCCTGCCTGTGCACACTCGCGCAACCAAGATTCGGCCGCAACTCCACCGACTGCTTCACTTCCGAGAGCCTGCCAGAGAGGTAGTGTGTGCCTCCACCGACGAAGTCGTTTGAGATGTAAAGCACAACGGTAAATTCGGAACTTGTTGTATTTGAAAAGCCCCCGGAACCTCTGCCATCAATATGGGGCGCAAAATAGCCGCCAGGGGTGTACTTACTTAGTAGAAATGAGCTGCCGACTCCACCAAACCTCCGCCCATCAACAAGCTGCTCTGGAATCTGCTCTCTCAATCGGTCCGTCATTATCGCAGCAAACGCTGGATCGTTCAGGGACGTGGTCTCGGACAGCCTCCTCCCACCGGTATGGACCTTCGACAGCCCCCAGTCGTCCCCTGAACCCGACCCCGCAAAGATGAAGTCTTCGTTTGGGTCACTGAGCTCACTGGTCTCTGCTCGGTCACGCCATATTTTGCACTCGCTCACGTTCAAGATTTGATCGGTCGTCCACACCGCCCAAGGAGAACGCACAGTCTCCTGCCCAGGGATGTTGGCTCCGCTGAACTCCCAAGCCTCGCCTCCACGAACGATGCCCTGCCATTTTCCGGAGCTCGTGTCGACCTTTCTGTAGGTGCTGTTCGGTTCGAGGGCAAAATTCTTGCGGAGCTCTTGTGGGAGAGATGAGAGCTTTACGGTGGTGTCGATCTTGTATCCGTTAGCAACTTCTACGAAGATCAAGACGCGAAGGAAGGGCGAGTGGAGTTGTGTTAGTTGTTGTTGGGAGTGTTCGACGAGGAGAGCACGAGCGAGAGAAACAAGAGTTGAGTTAGAGTATTATGGTCGACGATGGTGACCTCTTTCGCACCTGATTCCATGTTAACCTGATCAATATACGCCGTTATCGTGGGCTTCAATAGAATTGCTGCCACTGCTACCCCAACAGCCAGCGCAAATGTCATTATTCTGGACATCGCGACGTCGTAACAACGTGAATTTGCGAAATTTTCGATTTGGCGACGTTAAAAACGCTTAGCCGATATTTTTTGTCATATTCTTCGCTTCTAGACCACAAAGAGGAATAAATTGATAGTTATGGAGACAAAAAGTGCTTAAAAATATGTTTTTAAACTTATTTTCAAATAAATTTTTCGCCTATAAAAATGGAAAAATCTTTCTCTTAGGGATCTCAAAGTGAAGAATATGATCTTATTAAAGAAAAATGAAAAAAGTTTCAAAAAGCCACAAAAGAAGGTCTTTTTTAAAATTGAATCCTTTTTTGCCATTCAGAGGTTATAAGTCGATTAATATGACTTAGAATTGACCACGAAAATACCTCAATTTTGATATAAATATTCTCTGGGAAACGTTTGAAGACTGCAAGCTTTTGGTACCGCTGTACGCTTTTGCCAGCGCTCCCACTTTCAGAAAATACTATTTGGTCATTTTATATCCCGGAATATTATTTTAAGACACCTGATCTCCAGTGTAAGTGAATAAAAACAAGGTATTTTCTCGTTTCATAAAACATAGAATGTTTGGGAACAACCCGCTTGGGAACAACCCGCTCCTATCCGATGAAGACGACGATATCCCGAGTCAACACATCGAGATATCTGGGATGATAACGAGCGAGGAACACTTTTACGATAGCCGCGCTCTTCCAGATCCTGCAGCTGCGCCCCCGCAAACCGCCGACTTTGTCGCCTCCCAAGCATGGCTCGCCGCTGAGGCTAAGTTTCAGGAGCGCTTGCACCAGAAGTTTTTCGGTTTAGATGAAGAAGATTACGCGGAGGAGGCTCAGAAGCGCCGACAGCATCTTCTCGCAAACAACATCTGCAATGCTGACGACGTGCTCGAGCTGACCACATCCACGACAAAACACTGCGTCTCCTTCTTGGCGGCGGCCACCAACTGTGATTTATGCTACAACGCTGCGACGAGCAAGATTGGCACAGCCCAAACCCATACTCTGAGCCTGCATCAGTTCAGTTCCTCCTCCATCGAAAGCTTTTGCAACATTCTGGCGAGCTACGACTCTCTGCTGACACAGGAATCGCCCCTGCCGAAGACCTGCGACTGCGCCGCTAAGGAGGCCATCGAGCCGAACGTGGACCCAGAGAACGTGCTTGAGACACTGGAGGTCATGCACTACCTCCAATCCACTGTCTTGCTCCAGTCTCTTTCAAAATTTGTGGAAGACAAGGTTGACTCATCTAACGCTGGATCTATATTAATGTTGTCAGACCGCTTGCAGGTAAGTTGGGAATACGGCATTGTCCATCAATCAATTATGACTCAAGAACGCCTCCACGTCCATCAATCAATTATGACTCAAGAACGCCACGTCCATCAATCAATTTTAACCCTTAACTCGCCAATCTCCACGCTCGGCCAGCTCCCCAACCTATTCGAGGCCTCTGTCTCTCACATGACTTCCTCTCTCGACGACATTAAAAAAGACGAGTGCTGGGACGATTTCCCCACGCACCTTCAGAATAGGCTGCTGACTCTTCGCGCCGCCGTGTCTTCCTCGATCCTTGGTCGGGGTACGAAATCAAAGGTAATCAGAAATCGGCTCACACCACTACCACTGCTGCTCAATTAACTCTTCAACAAAATGTTCCTCGCAGGTCTTCTTCTCCTCGGCGGAGGAATTCTTGGCAATATTTTCCGACAACCTTCGAGACCAAAGAGAGAGATTGAGGGAGGCGAAGCAGCGCCAGGCCGAGGTGCTCGTGGAATCACGTGGAAAAAGCGCCTCGGCGAGTGACGCAGCGAACAAAATAGAGCGCCAGGTAAGTCGAATCGCCGTTCTGCAGACGTTCTACACAGAGCAAGTGCAAATGTTTCGGAATTTGAGTACAGAGAAAACAGAGAATCACAAACCTTTAGTGTTGTAAATTATTTTCGACAACATCTTATTTCTATCGACCCATATTTTGCATCATCTGGTTCAGAGCCGCAAAATCAGGTTGCCCCCCCCCCCCTACTCCTCCTCCTCCTCCCCCACCACCCCCCATTCCCCCCATCCCCTCCATCATCTTTTGCATCGTCGCCATGTCCGGCATCCCCCCCATTCCTCCTCCTCCTCCTCCCCCCCCACCCCCCATCCCCCCCATAGCGCTCATCATACTCGCCATGTCCGGCATTCCTCCTCCTCCGCCTCCAAGAGCACCCTGCATCATACTTGCCATGTCCAAGCCGCCGTCAGGGTTTATGCCTTGCTTCCTGGCCATTTCCTCCGCCTTCGCGCGCATCGCGGGGTTCCTCTTCATCTGCTCCTGAACGTGCTTCATCTGCTTGTTGTCAACACCTCCCATCAACCCCGACTTGCCCATCTTGGAGACCATGCCAGCCCACATTTTGTGCTGCTGGAGGAGTCCCTCCACCTGGGCCGGGTGCGAGCCACTGCCACGGGCGATGCGCTCGATCCTCTTCTGCCGGTCAGGCGCAGTGTGGATGTCGACCTTGCCGTCGAGCTCGTCGTCGCTGAAAGAATCCAAGATGAACTTCCACGTCTTGAACTTCTCGTCCATGTTCATCCCTCCCATCATGTTCGCCATGCCTGCGACACCGACGGCGAGTTAGAATAAAGTGGGGCGACTTTCTTCTTCGCTCCTCGAACTCACCTGACATCCCGGGCATCATCCCCATCACCTTCGACAGCGAACCCATCTTGCTCATCGACTCGAACTTCGTGTAGAGATCCCTGAACGTGAACTTCCCCTTGGCCATGTTCGCCTGCACCCTTTTCTCCGCGTCCTTGTCCTTCACGCTCTCTAGCTCATCCATGAAGCCCCTCATATCTCCGAAGCCGAGGAGCTTGGCGACGAAGCTGTACGTGTGTTAGAAGTTAGAAGGGTTTCGGTATTATGCGCGTTGGTTCTCACCTCTTGGCATTGAACGGCTCAAAGTCGTCGAACTTCTCTCCAGATCCCAAGAATATAATCGGAGAAGACGTCGCCGCAACGGCTGACAGCGCCCCCCCCCCCTTCGCGTGTCCGTCAAGCTTCGTGACGATGACTGATCCCACGTCTACAGCGTCGTGAAAACCCATGGCTTGATCGTAGACTGCCTGCCCCTGCGTACCGTCCATGACGAAGACGGTGTTGTCAGGGTCGACGGCAGCGCTGATCTCCTGCATCTCCTCGAAGAGGCCGGTCTCCTGCCTGTGCCTTCCGGAGGTGTCGATGAGGATTATCTCGTACTTCTCCTTGCGGAACTGGGCGACGCCCTTCTCGGCTATCACGACGGGGTCGGCCTCGGTGTAAGAGCCGTAGAAAGGGACACGGAGCTTGGTGGCGTTCTGCTTGAGCTGATCGAACGCTGTGCAGGTGTGAGAAAGAATGGGGAGGGGGACACAAGTACGGGACACAAGTACTTTCACAGTAGTACTTTCACAGCATTTCCTTTCGATGCTATCTCTCTCTCTCTCTCTCTCTCACCTCCGGCCCTGAAGGAATCGCAACAAACCATGCTAACCTTCCACCCCTTCCTCGCATAGTACCCCGCAAACTTCGCAATGGTCGTGGTCTTCCCCGCCCCCTGCAGTCCCACGAACATGATAACGTTGGTCTTCTTCCTGCTCATGTTGTAAGGCTTGGTTTTGGGCGAGAGCATGGTCACGAGTTCGTCTTGGACGGCCTTCTGGACGAGCTTCTTCTTGTTTACGTGAGAGTCAGAGGTTAGAGAGATCTTGGCAGCGATCTTGTCCTTCATCTGTTTCACTGAGAGAGATTGAGTGTTGAGTGAGAGATGCGTCACAGTGATTTGTAAGGGCCTTTCACGGCCACACTCACGGCTCACCTAGAGAGACTGAAACATCACTTTCAATCAAAGCTCTACTAATCTCGTTTAAAACTTGAGCTATTACTTCCTCACTTGCGCCACCGATAGTCGAGAGCTTGTTCAGCGAGGCCCGAAGGCTCCTTCCGAGTTCTAGGAGAACCATGGATGAAATATTGAAACCAACTTTTCAGAGAAAAGGGTTTCACTTTAAAGGTCCTTAAAGTGCCACTCAAACGACCACTATACCCATTCTGACCGTCCATCCTCCACCTTCTCCACCTACATCCGACTTCGACATCAATTAAAGTCTCGCTTTGCACTTTATTCAATCTTTATTATCTCCCTCCGGACAAAAGTCATGTCGAATTCCTCGCCCTCCTTAGACTTTGAAAATAAGAACATATCCCGCTTCCGCATTCCGGCCAGCACCAGCCCCAAGGCGACTGCTAATCCTTCTCAGACATCAGACCCTAACAGGGGTGAGAGTGACCCTAACGGCAACAACGTTAACAACAACAACAACAACAACAATAATAATTCGTACTCCAGGAGCAGCAGGAGGAGGAGGTGAGGGGGCGAGCACAAGTGGAGCACAAGTGGAGTACTGTACAATCCCACTCACACACACTGCATACCATACCACCCTAACCACACACAGGAGAGCCAACTCAACCAAAACAAAACCCCCCACCACCAACAACTCCAGCACCAACACCGACAACAACAACGACGCCGACGTGGAGGACTCCACAATCTGCGACTCCTCAGTCGCCTCTCACAACTCCCTCTTTCCTCACCTTCTCTCTCGGCTTTCCTTTGCGATAAACGAGCTCTACTACCACTGCGAGGCAACCGTAGAAGCTGACCAGCTCGGATACGTCGACCGTGTCAAGGAGGTCCTTTTACGGGGCGGCCAAGACTTCTCTCAGCTCCACCAGAGGATCCTCGTGCAGAATGAGCACGAGGAGCCGACGCAGGTGCCGAAACTTCATAAGGGGGGACTGAGCTGGGAGGTCAGGAAGACTAACGCCAGCAAGGAGCAGAGCTCTGTCATCAGGAGCTCCATAGAGAGGATGGAGAGAGGTGAGAAAACTCGCCGGAAATGATCAAACTCTAACCTTCTAACTCGCCGCTTCACTGCAACTCGTCGCAGACGCCAAGGAGCAGAGGGAGGCCAAGGCGGAGACGGACACCGACGCCGAATCCAGCGCCCCGGTCGCGCCCATCCCCCCTGAGAAGATCCTGCCTTCCGACAACGCTTGGTCTAAGCGCCTGAAGTTCAGCCCCCCCGAGGTCGAGAACAAGGCGAAAGGCCTCAACAGCACCGGCAGCCCCTTCCTCAAGCCCGCCGAATCTCCCCCTTCTCCCCCCGCCAACGACGACACCGAGGACGAGGAGAAAGCCGGCAGCCTCTCCATCACAGGAAAGTCAATCGTCATAAATACGGTGTACGTGGATAACAACGGGAACCAGATTACGTCGCCAGAGGGTGGGACGCCCAGGTGAGAGCGAGTAAAAAGAGCCGGACAAATATAGTCACTATAATATTCGCTAACGCGACCCTACCCCCCCC
>BRXX01000177.1:18335-35973 GCA_030267905.1 Triparma verrucosa
CCCCCCCCCCCCCCCCCCCCCCCCCCCCGCTCGACCCCGACACAGAACACACTACAGGGCGCCCATCCCGCTCAGCCCCAACAACGACTCAGAGTACCCAGAGACAGACAACGAGACGAAGGACGCAATAGAAAGCGTCTGGAAGGAGGCGGAACAGTGGGTCGACAACATCACGATGGCCGAGGAGGCCGCCTGGCGGGAGATCGATCTGAAGTCTTCCCGGTCGCTTCCCCCCACCCCCCTCTCCGTCAACACGAACCCGGAGATGCTTCAGAGCGACGTGGAGCAGTCCCCGCTGAACTACAACGACGACAGCTCGTCGGCGACGGGCTTGACGCCCCAGGCGAAGAAGAAAAAGGACTCCCCGCAGCGCAACCGTAACGAGAGCTGGTACAGCAGCAGCGAGGACGAGGACGAGGACGAGGACGAGGACTCTGGCGCCAAAATCAAACCCAAGCCTTCAGTCAGGACTCCCCAGACCAGCTACAACCTCACGCCTCTCAGCATGGGCTCGGCGTCTTCCACCGCATCATCATCTCGCTTCAACACCCCGAGCTACGCGACGAGCCACTACTCTCTCCACGACAAGCTGTCGTCTCCCGACAGGCGTCGTCCTTCCCCCGCCGAGACCGAGGCTCGGCTCAAGGAGCGAACCGAGAAGGCGGCCCTCAGGCGGAAGGAGCGGGAGGACGCGGCGAAGCTCAAGCTCGCCAAGGCCGCCGAGAGGATCGAGAAGGCTAGGAACAGCGTTGAGCTCAAGAGCCAGGAGGCGGCGGCCTCTTTGAACGAGAAGATGAAGCAGGCGGAGGAGCAGGCTGAGAGGCACAGGCTTTCGATAGTGAAGAAGGCCGAGAGCGAGAACATGAAGGTCGAGGAGATTAGCTTCATAAACGCTCTCACCGAGAAGGACTTCGAGGAGCAGCTAAGCCAGAAGCTTCTCGAGACCAACAGCAGGATCAACGCAGCTCGGGAGAGGCGCCGAGCAGCCCAGCAGAAAAAGTCGAGCACTAACGAGTCCAGGAGGGTTAAATCCTCGAAGGTCATGTCCAAGCGAGAGCTGGAGAGGGAGCAGCAGCAGCAGGAGAGGTGGCAGAAGCTGCAGGCGAAGATCAAGGCCGTCAGCGAGAGGAGGGCGGCGAGGATGAAGGAGCTAGAGGATATCAAGAAGGCCAAGGAGGACAAGATGGAGGAGGCCAAGAAGAAGAGGGGAGAATTAGAAGACGAGGTCGTCAAGAGGAGCGCAGAGAAGGAGCAGCGAAGGTTCCGCGCGGACGCGAGGAGGTCCAGCGACTTCGACGAGAGCTCTCCGAGCAAGTCAGACGGGGAGCGGGCGAGCCTCGAGGCGCTTGACGAATTAGTTACGGTTCAAGGGCCTCCGAGCAGACCGAGGCAGAAGACGGTGTCAGCTGAGGGCGACGAAGATATCTTCGGGAGCGCCGGTGTGCCCGCTCCGAATCAGCCAGCTAACCCGACTAGCATGAAGCTCCTGTCGATGCTCGACGTGGACTCGGAGAAGCTCAGCCGCGAGGAGAAGAAGAAGCGACGAAAGAGGCTGGGGAGCGTCAGGAAGAAGCTGCGCGAGGACATGGACCTGTGCGAGGGCGTCGGTGGCGACGGCGGAGAAAAGATCAGCGCGGCGGTCAGCAACCTCAGCGCCGCAGTCAACGCTCTGCCGCAGCCGGCCGACGGCATTTCAGTCGACGCGGCTTCCGTCCAAGGCTTGGAGAACGAGGTTTTAAGACTCGGCAAGGCCCTCTCGAACGAGAAGGAGACGGACGGCTTGAAGAGCGCCGTCGCCGTCCTGGTTCAGTGCTACAAGGCCGTCTCGGGGTTGACGGGACGGCTGGTTTTCGACAGAACTCTGGGCGTCACCGTCTCTGTGATATCGCGGCTCGTCTCGGAGAAGAAGGCGGCCGGCATCGCCATTCTGGGCGTCCCTGACGGCCCCACTGCGGTGATCGACGGCGCCGTCAAGTGCCTCTGCAACGAGTGGATCGGGACCGAGGAGGGCAGGGAGGGCAGCAACGGCGACGCGGTGATGCTGGTTGAAGTTCTTTTGAAGGCCGAGGCGGAGGAGCCGTTCGTGGCCGCGGCCGCCGCGCGCAAGGCGGACCTCATTCGTTACTTAGTGCTGACGCCCTTATGCGAAATTATGAGCTGCGTCCTCCGATCGTTCAAACTGCCGTCGAGCCGCGAGGGACTGATCACCAACGTCCTCCTCCCGCTCATCGAGACGCTGGGCGAGGGCGACGGAGGGGAAGAGGGCGTGGTTTCTCTTGCCAGCTTCTGGCGTGTAGAGGCCGAGCGGTCGGACTTGAAGGATCTGATGCTAGAGAAGGTCGGCGGGGGGTTGATTTCCTTGGTGGCGTCTGTGCTACCCGACACATCCAACCCAAACAGCTCCGCGACCAACGCCAACGGAATCCCGATCAGCGTCTTGAGCTTACGGTGCCTATGCAGGTGCGCCGCGATGGACGTGAAACGGTTCCAAGTGCTGTGCCGAGGCGAGGTCGCTAGCGGTTGGGAGGGTGGGGGCGGGTTCTTGGAGTTCAACTACGTGTGCGGAGTCGTGCTCAGCGCTCCGCTGAACTCTGGGGATATTGAAGAGTGCTTGAGGTGGTGCATTGTACTGATGGGATACTACGTCATCAACAATCCGGTGAATCAGCAGCGCCTGCACTGGGGCGGGGACCCCCTGCTTGGGAAATTGTCCTCGCTGCCGTTTCAGTACTTCTGCGACTCCAAGAAAAAGGAAATCCTGTTCCCAACTCTTGTGCTCGCGTGTTTTCAGAACGAAACGAACAAGAAGGCCGTCGAGGAGGATCTGAACCCGGAGCTGCTTGCGTGCTTCTTGCGTGATAAGATGAGCTGTATCGAACAGGGCGACAAAGTTTCTGAGGAATGGGCCAAGGCCGTTGAGTGCAGCAAGAGGGTTCCCCAGGAGCTGTGGCGTTCAGCGGCCGATTTCTTCACCTGAGGTGCGAAGGCTTGCTAGCTAGCTACCACTAACATTCACTATATGTAAACAAAAATTAAAGTAATTTAGAAGATAAATTATTAAATATTACTTTTCTTGTTAGCTTCATCCTCTCCTTGCACCCGTCCGGAATCTGGTTTCGCGATTACTGGCCCGCCTTTCTCTTCTCTTCCGCCCACTTCTGCTCCAGTTCGTTCAACCCGCTGTCTCCCCAATCGTCCCAGCCAACGCCCTTCACGGTGGCGTACGCTAAGGTGGCGGGAATGAGAGCGCCGCCGAGCCACCCGTTGGCGATCTTCGGGAGGCCGGCCTGAGCAATCGCGACGGGAACGTACGGCTCGAACCAGGACGTGCAACTGCCACGAATCGTGTTATACGTCTCAGATTTGACATGAACGAGGCGTTCGCCGGCCTTGTGGGAGGGGTTGGCAACAGCGTCGACGCCCACATAAACCATAACACCGATGCCAATGAATCCAACGGTGTGCCCCACAAACGCAGCGGGGTGACGGGCGAAGCTGAAGTTCTTAGTCCCGAGAAATTTTGAGAATAGAGCTTGAGAGCCGTGATCCGTGGCGGCTAGGCAGGCAGCGACTCCGAATATGTGTTGAGTGCGGGTGCCCCAAAATTGGCTGTCGACCTCGCGACCCAAAAGTTGATTAACGGCTCCATAGTCCATTTTTTGCGTTGGATGCTGGATGAAGTTCGAGAGAGCGTCGGCTAGACAGTAAGTGGCAAATGTTTGAATCATGATAAGGGTGATAAGGGTGATATGATAATGCGTTGAATATAAAACTGTTCTGCGCGTAACACGAATTGGCTACAGAAAAGGAAAGTCAACAAAAAACAACAAAAAACAACAAAGCTTCCTAATATCTCACCATACGTACCGTACAAGAGAAATAGATCGCCGCTATTGACCGACATTTTCCACTACGCCCACTTTGTAAAATAGAGGCACTAAAACGTCCTTAAACTCCCGTTTAAGCACAAATTCCATGACAGTTGACGACAGTCTCGAAAACCAGACCACACGCCTCCCGCAAGAAGCGCCACGTCGTCTCTCTAATGAACGTTTAGAAGTACGCCCTCCTATGCACGCACTTCAAGATCAAGAAGATACAGGGGAAGCTGGGCTTCACGAAATGGTTCCTGCATCGACTTCTCATCCGTTCGGTGCAGCTGCAGCAATGAGGAGATCACGTACCTCAGGTCCCATAGATCAAATCGGCGCGGTCTCGCAGGGATGGGGTAACCTACCCAATCCTAAGAAGCTTTTGGAGCGGACTCGATCCCTAGTGTTCGGACGTGAGGACTCCGACTCCGACTCCGATGCTTCAGGCCCCTCGCATGACGCCATCACGAGCGTGCTCCTCCGAATGGAGTTCCTGAGCGACTGGGAGTACACGATTTTCGTGTTGTGCATCTTCTTCGGTGAGGCACCGAGAGGAGCTAGGAGAAGTTTCAGTATCTAACCCAATCTTTGCGCTCGCTTCGCAGCCTCATCCATCGTAATAGCGGGATTTATTATGTACGCAAGCCGGGACGACCTGTACATTCAAACCCCTGGCGGAAGCTGGAGCACGGATCTGGCTACGTTGATTTCGTGGTGGTTAATCTTCTTCTGCACCTTTTCTTGCTTCGGAACCGTCGGTCTTTACATCGAGCGCATCATGGCGGTGAGGAAGCACGAGTGGGTGCAGAATCAGTGGAGGCTTTGCTGGACGACCCTGATCATAGCCTGTACATCTTTTCTGTTCATGCTATCGTACATGGGTTTGTACACGTACGCCATTGTTGGGGGCAACGAGTGCCCGTTCCAGAGCAAGGTGTCGGCGATCATATCGGCGCTTCACTGGCTCTTCGTCATTATCTATTACACGTGCGTCAACGCGCAAGTAATTGATCATACCATCGACTTGGACGGCAATTTGCGGCGTCGCAGGCTGAAGTTCAGCTCGAACTTGAAGAAGATGCTATTTCAGTCCCGTTTCCTGCACCTTCCGAACATAGCCATGGCCATCGCCGGCGTGGTGAACTTTGTGATCGACATAATACCTACCATCACAACGAGGTGAGAAATGTCGCTTCTGAAAGCACTCTGCTCCCCGTTCCTCACTGCTCATCGAATCTAACGTCGCGCCGCCACAGTACCGACACCTTCTCTCGACGCTGCAGCAATTACATCGCGGCCTCTGACATCGACAAACCCAGCACGGAGTTCTGTACAGATTTTACTAAAATTCAGGCGTACGGTGTTGTGGGAGAGAGGTGAGACATTTGAGGAGCGGCACGGCACAATAAATCATTGCAAATTTATACTGACTCGTCGCAGTATCATTACGTTAGCCTACTTCTTCATGTTCTTGGTGTACACCTTAATCGCCTACTCGAGGCTTCTGCAGGTCCCCTGGACGCAGTATCGCTGCATTAACATTTCCTTCCGTATCCTAATAATCCAAACGCTTCCAGTCCTCCTTACGTTTGCGGTATCCTCGGCGATCCACGCTTTTCGCAACGTCAGGTTGTTCGAGCACTGCGCGTCCACGGGGTGGCGAACCACCCCGGAGATCTGCATTGCGCTAGCGGTATGGATCTTCATTCGGTGTTACTGCACCTCGCCCCTCATGCGCGGAGAGTATGTTGAATCCATCCGGTCGACCACGGTGCGGACCTACCTTTGGGTCGAGCCAGGCGACAGGGTCATCGAGACACGGCCGTTTTGGGAGGTGAGAACTTGTAGTGGTCCGTCTTCGCTGACGGCTGTTTTGACGAAGAAAACAACTTACTTTCTGAGGGATTGCGGTATTGCAACGCTTCGAAGCCTTAATTTTTACCTCACACTTCTTCTAACACACTCTTTGCTTCAGTTCCACATCGGCGACTCTACCCATAACCGGGATAGGATCAACTACGGAAAGGTACGAAGTTGTGTGTGAGGCACTAGAATGCATTGATTCTTGTTGTTACGATTAACACTCGCCACTAACACCACGCTGCGCTCATCGCAGAAAAAGACGCTGGCCACCCAACCTGTATTCGTGTTCGAGACGATGGTCAAAATGCTCTTCTGGAGCGAGCTGATCTATTTGAAAGAGGGCGAGGACTCAACTGAGCCCATTCGCGAAATTCGAGACGAAAAGTACATCGATGAGCAGGAATCCTCGAATATCAATGTCGCCTCGGTCAAAGGCAAGAAGGTGAGCAAGAGCGAGGAGCGAACAATATGTTGGAGTGCTCCTCGGTGGCTTCAGCATCTATCTAACCCGATCTTCACGCTCCTTCGCTCGTCGCAGACACTCCGCCGCAGAGCCACCGCATTCGCAGACATGCGGAAAGACCTGTCGGAAGAGTGGGACAGGGGGAGTAAGACGAACAACACAGATCCCGTGACGGGCAAGAAGATCAGCTTTGGGGACGGGCTGGCGATGGGAATGGAGCAGTACAATCTCGAGTACTTCAAGATTTTCCACGAAAGCAACAGCGAGAGCAAGGTGGTGGTGGCTTGGAACTCGAAGGGTATCATCGTCATATCCTTCCGTGGGACTGTCGAGTTAGCGAACATGCTGACGGACTTGACTTTAATCAGAACGACCTGGCGTGCGATGGAGGCCAAGGCGTACAAGAACATTAAAGGTGAGCAGAGGAGCGAAGCAAAGCGACGTAATTTAAACTGAATTTGTGCAAAGTATCTAACCCGATGCTGTGCTGCTGTGCTCAGGTCTTCGCAACGTCCTCAGGAGATACTGGGAGAAACCGACGATCCACCACGGCTTCAAGAAGGCCATGAACAGCCAGAACGTTGGCCTGGAGCTGACGGATTTTGTGACGTCCCTCGCTACGAATTTCATCGAAGAGGGGAAGTTCCGCCCCTGCATACGCCTCACTGGACATTCTCTGGGCGGAGCTCTCGCTATTTTGATGAGTTACGAAATTTTCCACAACTGCGAGGGGGTCGGACTTAAATCTGAAGAGGTATCCGTGTACACGTTCGGCTGCCCTGGCGTCTGCAACCGTTCTGCGAGGAACGTATACCAATCCGGAATTCCTACCGCTTTCAATATTTTGAACGGAGTTGACTTCATCGCGTACGTCGGCACCTGGATGCAGTACCAGAAGCCGGGCATCCCGGTCTTGATAAATAGCTTCGGAGATCTGATCTACAGGCCATCGAAGGTGGAATCTTCGATGCACCACTTCTGGTTCAGGGAGAAATTGTCTGATCACTTCCTCGCTAGTTATAGAAAGAGCGTGGAGAAGATAATCGAGTTGAATTGCGCTGAGGAAGAAGCGGGAATTCTGATCAAGGCGAACCCCCTGCTCAGCAGTAAGTGGATTCGCGGGCCGGGGCTAGGCGACGAAGTCAAGGGGCGTTTGACAACGGCCGTCCACCAAGTTAACTCGAGTACGAAGGAAGGGTTTCAACAAATTAACTCGAAATCGAAGGAAGAGGCAGCGGCGATCAGCAAAATGACGGGGCTGAGCGCGGTCAGCGGAATGATAGGTCTCACCAGATTGGGATTTCTCAACAGTCTCTCAAAAGAAGACGCAGAGGATGAGGCGAAGGACGAGGCGAAGGACGAGGCGAGGAAGGTAGACGAAATGAAACGTCAACAAGAGTGGGACGCTGAGCTCGACATCCAGATCGAAAAAGTTGATAGCAGCATCTAATTGACTTTTATTTATTTGAGATTTATTTGAAAAGGCTATTTTTTTCCATCGTCTATTGTCTTCACGTCGCCAACATCGACACCATTCATTCGCAAGACCTCCTCGTCCTCCTCGCCGCCCAGTTCCATGGTGTGCGTGTGTCTCTGGCTCAGCTTGACGTACTCGTCGGCTTGGTAAAATAGCTGTTTCTTCTGCTTCTCCGTCAAATCCTTGAGTTTCCGAGCAGGCTGCAAGGAACGAGGAGCGAAGCGACGAGTTAGAATAATGTAGAAGCGAACACGTTTCGAGGTTCGCCGCCCTCACCTGCCCCGCCCAAAGCTCTCCGCTCTTGACGACCTGCCCTCCTCTCACTACAGTCCCAGCCGCGAGGAAGCTGCCGCTCTCCACGACCGCCCCAGCCGATATCGTGCTCCCCATCCCTACCAGTACGTTGTCCCCTACGGTAGCGCCTACTATCGAAGCGCTGTGACCCACGGTAACACCCTTACCGATCCTGACCCCCAAACCGGTGTAAGGGCAACCGGATATTATGGCGTTGTCCTGCACGTTCGTTCCCTCGCCTATGACAACGCCGATGTGCACTTCCTCGTCAGATTCCTTGTCGAGGCCTGAGGTGGGGGGTGGGGGGGGGAGGGAGGGGGGGTCGGGGGGGGGGCGTGCGTAAGAATAGGGAATATTCGATTGTGGCAATGGCGCTCTATGGCGTTCTGCATCGTCACCTTTCCTGTTCATGCGCTCACCTATCTTCTCCTTCTTTATGTGTGTGTCGCCGCGGATCACAGCGCCGTACCATATACTCGCGCCCTGGTGGACAGTAACGTCGCCCACCAAAGTCGAACACGGGGCTATAAAGGGCGTCGTACCCTCCACTACCGACATGGTGGGCTCGTCCGTGGATATTCTGGGTTGGCCGGCCCTGAAGACTGGCATCATGGTCCTGTGTCGAGAGAGGGGAGTATCGAAGAGCCAAGGCTCCTGGTGGGCGGCCCAGTTGAGGGAGTCGATCTTGGAAGGGTCGGAGCTGGACATTATGCGGGTGGCCTTGTTGGACTTCCAGGAGCCGGAGGCAGCCTCGCCTCGGAGACCTACGCGATCGAACATTTGACCTGTCTCTCTGATGCAGCGGCCGAGGTAGTGCCTGAAGAACTGGAAGGCGGTAGGGCCGGGCGGAGGGGGCGGCATGTGAGGCGGAGTATGGTATGGGGGGAAGTGGGCGGAGGAAGTGGGGTGTTTTGCGGTAGAAGACGAGACGACAAGACGGAGGAAGGAGTAGAGAGGAAGGACGCTGCCTTTAAATGAATGCCTTTAATGCTGCCTGTTAGAGAAAATCTGTATAGAAAGATGGATGTCGATTAATTTAATGCGTTCAGGAAATGGATTCCGGAAATGGCAGAGAAGATGGAATGACTTTCAGTGATTTGACCATTTTTTAGAATGTCCACTAACCGTATCTCAACGCTACTCGCATTCCTTCTTGTCCTTCAACATGCTACAACATGCTTTGGATTCACCATCCCTAGCTTTACAAGGCAAGAAACGAACGGATTGCACGATATAAGACAAAACTATGGCAAGACTCGAGCTGGCAGTGTCGCCAAGTCAAGTGCCCAGTCAAGTGCCCTTTACGCCTCAAGCGAGCCCTCTAGCGAGACCTCGCCCTCTATCTCGCTCTCTAGCGAGGCCTCGCTGCTCAAGTCGAGGCTCTTCAAGGAGATCGACAGAGTCAAGGAGCTGCAGGAGATCGAGGGAGACTTCTCCGTCGATTTCGGCGTCAAAGGCGGCGAGCTCAACAGCACTTCGAGGGCGCCGCAGAAGCTGGACTTCTACAGCATCTCGGAGAACGTAGGCAAGGCGGCCGACAAGGTCTTCGAGACAGTGAATCTCCTTGCCGAATCGTCTCCCACCCCTAACGTCACGGAGTACTGGGGCGACAAGGCTCGTGGTTCTGAGAACAAGCTGAACGGGCAGTGGAACCTCCTCTTCTCTACGGCCGCCGACGCTACGTTCTCTAAGAACTCAACCCGAGGCGACGCCAAGGCGATGAACGTCGTCACCGCTTCGAGGCAGAAGATAATCAACGTCATTCAGTTCCTGCCAGGTCCGGAGGAGAAGAAGGAGAGGCTGGTGTCGTCGCTCAGAGTTAGATTAAAGGCGACAGCGGAGGGTTTGAATCGGATCAACCTGACGTTCAAGTACGTCATGGTAAAGTTCAACAGGTTGTTTTTCCTCCCGCTAAAGTGGACGTTGATCCTCCCCGTTCCCGGGACCTTCATTACGAGAATTCTCTTCTTTATGAGGAAGTCATTGCCGAAGGCTTACTTCGACGTGCTCTACTTGGATGAAGAATTGAGGATACACAAGACGGGCGAGGACAACCTCTTCATTCAAAAGAAAGAGGCGAGCATGTGACCGTGACAAGTACGAGGAGGGTGAGGGTGGTGAGGGTTCAATCATACGCCACTCCAGAAAGATGATACATAAAAAAAATACTCTGAACTGCACGAACAATCGATTCATTTGAATAATTCCGATTCTATTTATATTTTTTCCCTGCTGCGTCCCTTATCGCCTCCATCCTCAACCTGGCCTCCTCCTTAGCCTTCGATAGCTCGGCAGCCTCAGACTGCATCTCTCCCCTCCGCTTCACCACGTAAACAAACACGAGGACCTGGGACGCGGCCAAAGCCTTATACCGGAACGGCAATCTGGCGATTTTGTCAAGCATCCTGGAAGTGTTGGCAGGTCGAAGGGTTTATGTTTTTATGCCTCCGGTCCGCAGAATACAATCTTTGTCGCGCCTTCAAATTTAGAATCTAACGTCACAGTGTGATGCTGACGCTAATTGAGGGCGTTACTATATAGAAACAACGTGTGAGCGTTAATATAAGGCGTGGAATCGTTCGTGGGATGAATTATTGATACAAATTGATGAGCCTTTTTGTGTGATTTGCCTGTGAAAGAAAATAGCCGACTTTCTCATTCATTATTACGCAATATGTCAAAAAGGACGTCTGAAGATTTTGATAATGCAATTGCGACACTGGATCCGAACAATTTAGAGGGCGGAAATTATGAGGAGGAAGTAATTGAAGGTTCAGAGTTGGATTCTGCCGCCGGCGAAACCCCACTCATTGGAGGGGATGATTTCATGCATACAGACGACTTCAGGCGGCTGTTCGTTGGTTTCGTTATGCTTGATACCTTAGTTGCGATGCGTTGGCTTGACAGTAAATGGCACAAGGTAGTTGAGAAGAAGCTGACTGAGGTGAAGCAGGATGAGCCTTTTGGCGAGGTTATTGTTCATGGAGGGAATGATATAAGTGAGGATGAAGCTAATTCTGGTGCGAGGTATGAAGGGATGAAGCAAGTGACGAAGGTCGTCTTCCTTCTGAATACTACGAAGGTCGGAGATCGTGCCTGCAGGTCATCCTCCAATCTCCTCGTTGTAGACATCCCCGAAGGCATTACAAGTATCGGTAGGCTGTCCTTCTGGGGCTGCAGTAGTTTGAAAAACATATCATTCCCAAAGTCGTTAACATCAATTGGTAAATGGTCTTTCCAAGATTGCTACAGTCTAGAAGAGGTTGATCTCCTTCACACAAACGTGCAAAAATTATGTAAATATGCCTTCGCAAATTGCACAAGTTTAAGAAAGTTGAAGGTCCCGGACTCGCTTCAAGTGTTTGGTCTCAATGTCTTCCTCTACTCCTCCAAGCTAGTCCTCTCCAACATTAACGTCAGTGATTGGGAGAACGATACAACATCTGAGGTAGTCGCACACCTCCGCAAAGAGCCCACCTATGCTCAATACAACAATTCACCACATTGCCTGCAATTTAATTAACACAAAGCCAACTCAAAAGCGAAATTATTAATAGAAAAGCTTATCGTCATATTTAGCCTTCTTTCAACCCTCGCTCAAGACGCCTCCCCTGCCTGCTGACCCTAATCCTACAGTGTCGTCCTTCTCCTCCCCTCCCTCCACCTCCATTTCCGCCTCCGGTTCCTCAGCCCTCTCTAGCCCCCTCGAAACGTCGAACTTCAGGACAGACGACTCGGAGGTCCCTACGTAAACTTGGATGTTGCCGGTGCCCTGTATGTTATCCCTGAAGGCGATGCAACGCGGAACTTCGTCGTGGTGCGACAGCGTCTTCAAGAGCCTCCCATCCCCCCCTGTCCCCGCCAGGCCTCCGACTCCGGTGTAGTCCCAGATCTGAACTTTGCCGTCCCCCCCTCCGCTGATGAGGTAGCCCGTCAGCGGAGTGAAGACGACCGCTTTGACTCCCCACCTCCCTCCGCCTCCGACCCCTCTTGCCCCCTTTGGGGGTGGGTGCGCAACGATTCCTCCCTGCCTCTCCAAGGTGCTCATTCCTATCGAGTGGCCGATCCTGCCCTTGCAGAACCTAGGGTCCAGCAGCTCCCCTCCCAAGTTCCACACAGCAATGACTCCGTCTTCACCGCCGCTGAACAAATACATGCCGTCCCCGGACAGGCAGGTGATGCTCCCGGAATGACCGCACTCCCACTTTGCCTGCAGGCTCTCCGTCCCCAAGTTCCAGGCCTTCAAAACTCCGTCATTTCCGCCTGAGACGATCGCCCCGCTCTCCTCGTGGAAGTGAAGGCACAGCACCTCTTCCCCTACGTCCATTCCTCCGCTAGCAAGCGTTTTCAAAAAATCGGCGCTATCCATCCTCTTCCCCTCGTCGACCTTTCCTTCCTCCCTCCCCCTACCCCCCTTCCCGCCTTCCCCATCTCCTTCTCCCTGGTATTCCTCGAGAACGCAGCTCACATAAGTATTTGCCCCCTCCTTCTTCTTCGAAGCGTCGTACACCACGATTGTCCCGTCGAAGCTGCGGCGACGAGTTAGTGTTTGAGGTGGAAGAATACCGATGCCAATATTCCCAGCGAAGAGCGAAGCGACGAGTTGCACAGATGGACTTTCGCATCGCTTCGCTCCTCACTCGTCGCCTCACTCCTCACTCCTAGCCTCCTCGTTCCACTCACCTACTGCTGACCAAAACGTCCCTCTTCCCCGCCCTCCCGCTGACTATGCACGTGACAGTGTTGCTATGCGCGTTCTCAACGTGGCAGTGGCCGCTGTCTGGATTCCAGAACTTGATAGTTCCGTCATCGTGACCCGTTACGATCAAGTTTTCCCTCGCCTCATATCCGATGCTTGAGAGCTCGGTCTCCTTCTCATTTATCTCGTAGCGCAGGGTCACGTCATAGTCGTCCCAGCACTTGATGACGTTGTCGAGGCCGCAAGTGAACACCGCGGACTCCTCCGCCTTGAACCTGTCAGCTTCGCCGTTCTCCTCCCACTCGGGGCCCTCCTTGTTGTCGATGACCAGCACCCCCACGACCTCGTCGTCATGCCCCGCGAACTGGGCGCACTCGAGGTCCCTCTTCACCTTCCACTCCTGCACCTGGTTCAGCAGCGGAAACATCATGATGAAGGAGTCCGTTCCCATCCAGACCATCTTGGAAATTACAGGGTCCACGTTCTTCGACGTCTGAGGAGCGCCCGCTCCTCCGAGCCCCCCAGTGGTGTCGGCCTTTCCGGTCATCTTCCCTCCCGCCTTCCCGCCCTTGCCGCCCCCCGCTCCACCCCCGACACAGTCTTCTCCGACCTTTCTCTCGATGTATACATTGTGCGCCTCGACGTTCCCAAGGGCGTCGGACAGCACCATCTGCTCGAAGCTGGAGTCCCAGCAGCCTCCCGTAAATCTAGTTCTGCGACGAGCGTGGAGTTTAGAAATACATCGAGGTATTCGCCGGCTGGCCAACATTGCTCCATTCAAAAAAAATAAAATTCCCAGTCTCACCTGTTCGTGTTGGGAATCTTCATGAAGACGCTCCCGGAGATGCTGTCCAGAATACAGCACGTCGAATCGAAGCTGAGCGTAACCAGAAAATTCTGTGACGGGATCAGGAACAGGTCATTGATGGCCAGCTTGTGCACCTTCCCCCACTTCTTCTTGATCCTGACATCTAACCCGCCCCCCTTGTCCTTATTCTTCCACACGCTAACGCTCCCCTCGCTGTCTCCAGCGTACAAGCTCCACTCCTCTCCGCCCCTCAAGCACCCGCTGGTGAACCAGCTGCTGCCGCAGTCCAGGCTCTTGATACATACGAAGAAAGGATTCAGCATCAGGCCCCGGTTGCTGCGACGAGCGCGAGTTAGAATTATCGTAGCGGCGACTCACCCTCGCAGCGCAGCCCTTACCTCTCAGGCATCCACACCTTCATTGATTTATCCACGCTAAAGCTTATCACGCCGCCAGAGACCCCGCAGTCAACAAGGGCCGTCACCGTAGCGCCGTGGCCCGCCAGAGTCTGCAGGCAAGGCTCGACGTCACCTGCGCGATCAAAAAAGGTCCATAGATCCCAAATTTTTATCATGCGGTCACTGCTGCCGCTGAATAGGTATCCGCCGCCCCCTGAGAGTATTTTGGCGCCTAGGTCGACATAAAGCAGACTGCTGATGCCTCCGGCATGATTGATGTTCGATTTCTTGGTCAGCGTCAGGGCACGCTGCGACTTTGACTGCTTTCCTCCGAACTTGTTCTGGACCTCCGTCTTCCAGCACAGCAAGTGGCCCAACTTCGTGCCGGCGACTACTGCCGAGCTGACGGAGTTATTGCTGCCCTTGACATTGTGAGTTGTCTTGGCGAGGGTGAGGGTCGTCAAATGGTCGTGGGACACAGAGGTCGTAAGGAGATTCTTCTGGTTCAGTGCGGCAGTGTATGTCGAGGTTTTCGAGAATTCCACGGAGGAGGTGCGATTGGACAGCATCTGCTGGAGGGGAGTAGAGGGGAGGGGAGGGGGTTTGGGTGTTGGTTGGTAAGGGATCTGCGAAACGATTATAGATGCAAAAGGAAGTTTAAACCGAGCCGCGCTGGGTCCAGAATGGGCGCTCGCGACAAACAGGCACTGTAAGACCACGTTCAGCTCAATCTTTAAAATCCCAAAGCTGTTGCGAGGCCCAGAGATTGAAAGCTATACTTGTAATTCGAATAGGGATAGAACTTGCACTTACGAGGAATAGGCGGCGCCGTCAGTTCAGACGACAGAGAGGCGCTGCGACCTGTAAGTGAGTGCGGAGGCGCGTTTATCAAAGATCCCAATGCCTGTGACAGTTTTCAGGTGTTTTGCTTTTTGAAGGAAAAGGAAAAAGGAACCAAAACGGGGACCGGGGAACCTTCAATACGGAACACAAACTACCCTGAATGGTCCCCTTCGACGATATCGGAGGAGAAATGGCGTTCTTTTTTTTGTAGTTAAAAGTGAAAACAATCCTCAACAAAACCATTTCCTTTTTTTTCTTTTTTACCTCTTCTTGCTAGCCTTCTGGCTCCCCATCCCCTTCTCCACCCTCTTATTCAACTTCTTAACCCTATCATTGACCTTCTTCTCCCTCTCCTTCCTCTTACTAACAACCCCCGCCCCCGCCCCATTAAATACCTTCACACTATTCTTCCTCTTATGAACAGATTTTTCTTTATCACCTAAAGCACCGCCTCGTTTCAATTTACCGAGGACGCGGCGACCTCCACCCTCGCGGGCGCGCTCGACGCCTTTCTGTTTGTACGTCGGTTTCTTTTTCTTTTTTGTCCTCTTGCCGCAAACTTCTACACGGAGTTCTTTTTTCTTGTATGTTCCTAACCCTGTTCTTAGGATGCTAGCGACGTTCTCTTTGGAGGTTAGGAGGGCGTAGCCTGTTCCGCAGCAGCGGCGGGTTGAGGAGTCGCGGACGAGGCGGACGCGGGTGCAGGAGGTGGAGGAGGGGCCGAGGACGGAGTTCACGTGGGTGCGGAGGGTGTCCTCGGAGGAAGCGTAGGGGAGGTTGCCGATGAAGACTGTTAGCTCGGGGGGGAAGACGAGGGCGTTGGGGCCGACGCCATCGAGGTTTAGGACGTTGGACTGGAGGGTTATGGGGTCGGGATGTGCGAGGACCTTCGAAACAGTGTCAGGGGAGGCGAAGACCACGTAGCCTATTATGCTGGTGACGTCCGTCTTGGTCACGGTGGATTTGATGGAGACTACCTTCTTCTGGAGGTTGATGTCGCCGTGGCGGCCGGGGGGGAGGGCGTGGCCGTGGTCGGCGGCTAACTTCGAGTTGGAGGAGATGGAGGAAGAGGGCATGCCGCGGAGGCGGGCGGAGGAGACGTCGCCGAACTTCTTGAAGAGGCTTGCGAGGGTTGTTTTTTTAGTTGAAGGGGGGAGGTTGCCCACGAAGAGCGTTCGGGCTGTGTGAATTTTTGAGCGAGTGAGTGAGTAAGGTGTGTGTGTGAGTGAGTGAGTGAGCGAGTGGAGGGGTTGGGGAGCGAAGCGGTTAGGGTAAGCACAGGTGCTGTAGTTGTCCCTCACCTTCTTCCTCAGAAGACTTGGTTTCAGACTTGGTTTCAGTGTCGTCAGATGCGGCAGGTGTGGCAGCGGCGGATTTGGCCTCTGTCTGTGTCTCCTCCTTCGTCTTGTCGTTCTCTGTCATGGCCCCTGTTAGGGCCCCTGTTAAGGCCTTCTGCCTCTTCTTTCCGCCCTTGACCTTCCTCTTCCCGTCTTCATCTTCATAACTTTCTCCTTTATTTAATTTTAGTGACCTGTCCTTCTTAGCAGTAGGAACAACGTAGTCTGACTTCGAGAATGAACGGGGAGGCGCGACTTTCGTGGAATTGAAGAGGTCCATCGGAATAAGAAAGGATGGAGGAGTGGTAATGAAGAAATATGCAAAGAATGAAGCAAAAGTAACGACTGGAGATGTTAGCAACGCTATAAAGCAATGAAGATATCGATGAAACGGAAGACGGAGGGTGCTAAAGAACAATAACGATTAAAAATAATCAATGGCAAGGAAATGTTTTTGTTGAAAATCCTGGTATTTCTTTTGCAGGACAAGTCCCGGTATGAAATTTCGAATCACTGGAAAATATTATCTGTACGTAAGCCTTGACGACGTCACACTTTCGAATTTCCGCTCTTAGAGCTCTCTAGCTCGCTCTCAACCGATCAAATATGATTGAAATCGTCGTTGTGATGGTTAATTTTAGAACCCGTTTCAGCGGGCGTTTTCACATTTTCACAAGGCCTTGCCCTGCAAGCAACGCCATGCGCCACGATTTGGACAGCTAGACACATCACACCCCTTACGACGACTAATACTAACCATGTTCACATCAACGTTATCTCTCACACCCATCATATAGTCAGCATAGTCCCTCCGTCGAAACCCCGCCAAGCTAGCTGCCAATCATGGGCGCCTACCTCTCCTCCCCCTCCCTAACCAAAACCACCACAACCGGCACCTGCCCCAACCCCACCAACAAAACATCCAAAGTTACCTGGTCCGCTACCTCCATGCAAGGTTGGCGTAAAACAATGGAAGACGCTCACATAACCCGCACGGACGTCCCCAAGGCAGGCGTAGCTGATGGGAACTCTAATGGGGAGACTATGGTCTTCTCTGTCTTCGATGGACATGGGGGGAGTGAGGTCGCGCTGTTTGCGGAGCACCATTTCGTGGAGGAATTGGTCAAGACGAAGGAGTGGAAGGAGGGGGATGTGGGGAAGAGTTTAGTTGAGACGTTTCACAAGTTGGATGAGATGGTCGATAGTTCGGAGTATAGGGAGGTGAGTGTGACCGCTGACGGGGTTGTTGAACTCTAGCTGTTAGCCTTTTTTATGAGTATGAGGATTGACAACTAACGGCCCTCGCAGGAGTTGAGCAGGCTCACCAACGGAAACAAGAACAAGCCGCAAGGGGGAGCCGCAGAGGAAGGCGACGGAGAGGAGAGGTGAGAAAGGTGCCTCGGACGAACGCCAACAACCCCTTCCCCGTCTCTGACACGCTCGCTCGCGACAGGATCAGCACCGCCAACGCCATCGACTTGTTCCAGAAGCTTCTCACCATGAACAAGGACAAAGAAGGAAAGGAGGACGACGACGATTCGTCCGGCTCCTCCGCCCCCCCCCCCACCTCCGCCTCCCTCCCCA
>BRXX01000177.1:35989-69753 GCA_030267905.1 Triparma verrucosa
CCCCCCCCCCCCCCCCCCCCCCCCCCCCCTCCGTCGGGCGCCAACGCGTCCTCTCCACCTCCGTCTCCGGCATAAACCCCCGAACTGGCCGCCAAGAATGCCTCCTCCCCGACCACCCCGTCCACGCCGGCTGCACCTCCGTAGTCGTCGTAGTTAGCTCCAAGACTATTACTGTAGCTAACGCGGGAGATTCGAGGGCGGTTTTATGTAGGGAAGGGGGGAAAGTTTTCCCGCTAAGTTATGATCATAAGCCGTCTGATGCAGTTGAGTCTACTAGAATAGCTGAGGCTGGGGGATTCGTTAATCAGTTCGGGAGGGTTAATGGTAACCTCAATCTATCACGTTCTATTGGGGATTTGAAGTATAAGCAAAACGTTGAGGTTTCGAGGGAGAGGCAGATGATTACGGCTGAGCCGGACCTTATTGAGGTGGAGATGGAGGAGGGGGATGAGTTTATCGTCGTGGGGTGTGACGGGATATGGGACTGTTTGACCAATGAGGAGTGCTGCCAGTTCGTTAGGACTAGGATCGACGAGGTGAGAAATGTTGAGAGGGGGGAGAGCTTGTGTTTGCGCGGTACTTTGTTCTAACTATTCTTTCTTTTTTGAAACCGAGCAGATGACGACGGCGGAGATTGTGGAGGAGTGCTTGGATACTATTGTTAGCGAGGACCCGAGGTCGACGCAGGGGATAGGGGGGGACAACATGAGCCTGCTGCTCATCGACCTCAGGAGCGAGACTAGGGAGATCAACAAGAAGAAGGATTGAAAAGGGGGTTGGGGATTAGGGGGTGGGTTGGGGGTGGGGACGGGAGGAGAGGGGAAAGTCGTGGGGGAAGGGACGAGGATGGAGGGACGAGGGAAGATTTTTATCATCATCAGCTAGTTTTGAAATGAAATCGAGATGTTTTTTACCTTCCCCCCTTCCCCCCTTCTCCCCACCCCAATCCTCGTGACCCCAGTTTGAGAGCTTTTAATAGTTCGCGTACCAAGAGACAGTGCAGACCCCGAAGAGCGCAAGAATTTGAAAGTAACTTCCTAACCCTTGTTTAACAGCTTGGTACGTCGTGAATTTCATTTGGGCCGGCACGTCGTCGTTCTCTGTGTTGATCAGGCCAAAATCAGGGAGGCTTTTCAAGAATGCTTTCTGATAGTCAGTGATGGAATACTTGTAGGCGGCGTCGTCGATGTCCAACATGAACGCGAGGGCGACAGCGTTGAGGATCAGGGTTTCGTGGTCCGGAGAGTGCAACACGAAGCCGCCTCCCACTAGTATGACGAAGAACTCACTGCCGATCTTGACGAGAAACCAAAAGTACGCCCATAACCTCTCCATCTTTGTGAAACCGCCTGCACCGAAAGTTTCCACGATACATTCCTCATTATTTTGATTCATGACTGACTTTTTGACGGCAATGGAAGAAGTAGCAGCTTTGTTTAACAGCTGATGAAATTATCGAAGGTGAGACCTAGCGCAGTTATAAATTCATTTCTTTCCTCGCCGCTCACCTTTGTCTCTTCCTCATCTCCTATGCGATTTTGCACACGGTTGATGAAGTTGAGAAACTCAAATGAGGTTTGGACATCCGCGAGGCAAGTCATGGTGAAGACGCAGAGGCAAATGAGGGAGAGTAGACTCGATACATCGTCCCTCTCGCATATCGACTAGTTCGGGTTGGTCTTCTCGAATGCATCCTTGTTGTCAATGTTCATGAGCATGACATTGTAGGTGGCCGCGATTTGAGCGATTGCTGAAATCACGCCGGAAGAGAACAAAGGTAAAAATATGCAGATAAGGAGGCCCAAATATTTGCTTCCAGGCTTCAGGGCCAGTGTTGGCACAAGCGCAATCGCAGAGTAAAGGCTCTAGAGGGCGGGGTAGGGGGTGAGAGGGGGTGAGAGAGCTACGCTCTAGAGGATCGCTCTTACCTCGGGAGCTCTGATCACGAGATATCCTTCGCTCCTATTTGCAACACCACCTTTACTATAACCCATTCGTCCCCCAACAATTGCACTCTGCATATCGACAAACTTCTCTTCCTTCGTTGGAATATCAGAGCATGGCAAAAGATCCCTGCGATTCACTTGGACTTTACCATATTGAACCTCGGCCATATTGTAATTTCTCTTGGCTGACTCGCTAAATAAATAGAATGAGTGTAAAACTGGTGCAGATATACAATTTTCCAACAAGAAAGTAAAAGTAAAAGATCAAGAGATCCTTTTCCCAAGCTCCAGCAAGAAATTCGGAGAAAAAGTTATTTGGATCCAAACCCTAAATATGGAGGACATGGAGTGCTTAATCGGGACAATAATTCCCTCAGCGGTGTTGATTCACCTGACAATGTGGTTGGACCCTATGTCAACACTGAACTTTGCCGCTGCCAACAAGTTTTTGAGGGAAACCCTTTTGGAGCTCGATAGCTCAGACCAATATATTTGGTCCCCCATTTTAGAGAGACTGCTGAAGGGGAAGCTGATTTCGGACTATCAGGTAGCGGCAGCCAATAGCATTAGAGACAGCTCCGGGACGGGGGGGGTTAGAAATCAGGTCAAGTTCCTAGTTCAGGACTCAAACAGACAAAATATCACACAGGAAGAAATTGAGTCCCTCACCTGGGCGTTCCGATTCAAGGAGTGCGCGGGCGAGTTTTGGTCTCAGTTGGACCCTTACTGGTCTGACCCCGAGCGCGGCACATTTCTGCGCCGCAGGTTCACCACCGTCGACGGGGTGAACAGGGTAGTCAGTGCGGACGGCAGCCTGGATCAGCTCGAGCTGTGGGCAACACAGATAAATTTACAGATAAAGTGGCGCATCAACAAAACCAGGCACGGGAAGAGGCCCCCCAACGGCGGGCACTTCCTGCAGATAAACAAGTGGCCTTCCATGGTGATCGAGAGGGACCCCGTCACTTGGGGCTGGAAAATTCACAACCAGTGGGTGGCATACATTTCCCCCTGCACCACCGAGAACCTGACTAGGCTCCACGAAGAGCTCGAGAACGACGTAGATCGCTTTTGTTAGTAGTTCAATAGCTAGGGTGGAGTAGAAATCATTTAGAAACAATTTGAATAGGGAAGGAAGAAAGACACAGTTACAAGCAGACGCAAGAAACACATTTCACAAAAGGACAAAGCACAGAGAAGGGGACAGAGACGACAAATAATTAAATTCAACGCCTACCTTTGTAATTGAAAAAACACCACACTTTTCGTGCTCGTTCGTATTCCTTATTTACTCCGCCGAGAGTTCGACCCCAGCCTCCTCAGTCGGGTTCTTGAATTTTGCCTGCAGCGCCTCCTCCGACGCCTCCCTGAGCGCATCCCTCCACTGCTGCATCTCGTCCTCGGTGGGCTCCCTATCGTTCCTCTTCACGAACTCTTCGATGAGAGATTCGAGCAAATCGCCCTCCTCGGAGTCGAGGGAGTCGCTGGGGATGGTGGAGTCCTGTCGTAGGAAGAGCGGTTCAGGGTAAGGAAATAGGAAAAAGGAAAGAGGAAGGAGGCGGTGCGAGGCCAAAGCAGACATTATCCAAACACGCACAAATCAACGCACCTCATCTTCCAAGCCCTCAGTGAAGGCTGACATATCGAACGTGGCGAGCTTGCTGGTGGCGGTGGACGTGGGGGCCGTGGGGGGGATGGCAACCGAGGAGGGAGACGTCTCGGCAACGACTTCGACCTTCTTCACGGGGGTGGTTGCCTTGGGGGCGACGACGGGGGCGGGAGTGGGAACGGCGACGGGGGCAACGACGGGGGCAACCTGCAAAACAACAAAATACACACACAAACGCACAAACAGAGGTTGGGTTAGATATAATTCATACATTTCACAGCTTTTTAAAAACACCTGCTCTCACCTGCGGGACGAAAGGAGGATTCACGATCTTGGTGTAGATGCTGAAGCCTTCGTCGTTGGCGGCAATATCCACCATCAGACCGCCAAGGTCACCGAACATGTCGTCAACCGCCTGGCTCCACATCTGTCCCTTGACGACCTTGTTGAGGAACTCTTCGAAGCCGTCCTCGTAAACCGGGAAAGTGAGGACCGGCAGTCTCTCCTTCTTCGCGATCATGGTGAGCACGCTGACGAGGTATTTCCCCACCCCCTTCCTCCTCATGCTCTCCTCAACGACGATGTCGTACACGTGCATGGCGGCCGGTCCCACGGGATTGTAGAAGACCTCGCCAGCACGGGTGAAGCGGAAGTGGGCGAAGCACACGACCTCGCCGTCGACGCGGCCGATGGCGAAGCGCCCTCCGCGCTCGGAAAGCTCAGCCTTCTTGTCCTGATCGTCCCAACCGTAGCCGCAATCGTCGTAGATGTCCTCCTCGCCGTCCTTAATCATGGCGAAAATGTGCTGGAAGTCTTCCCTCGCGATCTTTGCCTTGAACTCCACAGTGACCTTCTTCCCGTCGAAGGTCTTTGAGAGGAGGATTGGGGGGAGGCCGAAGTCGAGCTTGTCCTCACCGTTGTCCTTGAACAGGCAGGAGCGGATGAGCATCATGATGGACCTGTCGGTCTCGAGCTTCTTGGTGATGGTCTTCGTATCGCTGTCGCGTTGGGCATTGTTTTGGGGCAATCGAGATTGTGAGAGTGAGAGGGAAAAGTTCGTCGGAGGGAAACAGTATAAGGGAGTATTGCGCACCTCTGACCCTTTGTCGACTTCTTTCCTCCCTTATTCTTCTTGGAGGACTTTCCGCCGTTTGATTTGCAACCGCTCATATTTGGGGCAATTATGTAGTATCCTTTTGGAGGGAACAAAAGTCAAGATTCCTTGGAACTGATTTTTCGATCATAGTCCTGTCCACGCTCGCGCTAGCCCAAAATAAAACAGTCCAAGACGACGACGTCTAAGTTCAGGCTCCCTCCGCTAATCTTGTTGTGCATCATATTGCGTACACTGCCTCTCCAAACCATGTCCCGCGGTGTTTTCATCCTCCTCGAGGGCGTCGACAGGTGCGGCAAGACCACCCAGGTCGGGCTCCTGAGCGAGAGCTCCGTGATGGCGCCCTGCGAGAAGATGAACTTCCCCGACAGGACGACTGAGATAGGGAAGACGATAAATAGCTACCTGAAATCATCCCTCGACCTCTCTGACGAGTCCGTCCACCTCCTCTTCTCCTCCAACCGGTGGGAGCGCCAGCCCCACATCCTCGAATGCCTCCAAGGTGGCAAGAACATCGTTTGCGACAGGTACGCCTACTCCGGCGTCGCCTTCACCAACAGCAAGGTTGACGGCCCCGCCCTCGACTGGTGCAAGGCGTGCGACGTTGGTCTTCCCCGTCCGGACGCTATTCTCTTCCTCGACGTTTCCCAGTCCGTCGCGGAGACTCGCGGAGGCTTCGGGGACGAGCGCTACGAGAATACTACCCACCAGACTGCCGTCAGGAAGGTTTTCGAGACTCTCAAGACCGAGGATCAGGCGATGGACAACGCCCCTGAGTGGCACATGGTCGACGCGGGAAGGAGGTGAGTTCGCTGTCTCGTCACTGCGCTCCTCGCTTTCACGCGATGCTAACTCGTCAACATTAAATATCTTTATCTTTTTATACAGCATCGAAGAGGTGAAGAAGGATATCGAGGAAATTGTAAAGGGCGTCAAGGAGAGGAAGCAGGACACCCCCATCGGAAAGCTGTGGTCGGAAGGAAATTATTAAACAACTACTCTACTTTGGTCTTGTGTTATGCATTCTTTAGAAAAAGGAATTCTTAAACCCTATTTATTTACTGCCCCCCCTGCGCCACCCTAGCCTGTTGGGCCTCACCCACACTTTGGAACACTGCCGTCAAAATGCTGCGTTCCCAAATTAATAATTTCCAAGTTAGAATATATCCCACCATGCATCACACATATCAAAATTTGTCCTCACCTCTTGACGCTCTGGTAGCTCCCGTCATTCTCGGCTCCGTCCATTTCGAGGTACTTTCGCCAGAGCGTGCTCCACCTGTCGGTGGCGTGGTTCCTCCACTCCGAGCCGGGAGAAACCACGGGGAACCCTAGCGTGCTTACTGACTCGATCAGGTCGGTGCCTTGGAAGTTGATGAGCTTGTCTGAGAAATGCTTGGTGCCGTACGAGAGGCTGCGAGCGAGCAAGTAGAAGGTGTTAGCGATTTAACTAGTTAACACGTTGACGAATAAAAGGATGTTCTTCTCCCATCCACACCCACAGTCATTCTTTCTCACCCCTTGTCCGACTTGATCATGTGCATGTAGCACAGCCCGAGGTTCTTGTACAGGCCGTAATCTTCCTCGCGCTTCAGCTTGTCATTCCCCAGGATGAGCTCGAAGGACGCCGCCACCTCGATCAGCAGGTCGAACTTGAGCTGAGGCGTCATGGGGACAGCGTCATCTCCGTCCCTTAGCAGGATCTCGAGAAGGTGGCTGGTGCGCTCGTAGAGGTGGTCCCAGTACTCCCTCTGCAGGGTCCACTCCCACGTGCTCTCGTCGTACTTGGCGGTGTCGGGGAGGGTCTCGAACCTATTGGTCAGCTCGTGGATCTTTTCGCGAGAGGTGTCGACCCATTCGAGGAAACCTGAACCGGTGGTCAGTTCGTTCCTCTTCGCGAACCTCTTGGAAAGGCCCCAGGGGACGATCTCGTACTTGTCCAGATAATCGTTCTGTGATTGTTGCAGCAGTGTTAGCGTCGTTTGGGGGTTCACATTCACCTCTGTACTTCTCCTTTTGTGTTCCCCTCACCTCCTTGTAATTCAAATTCCCTCCGAGGTAAATCCCCCCCTCGAACTTGTCGATGTTCGCGTCTAGGAGCTCACGCCAGGTGAACCCGGTGCCCTTGAGCCTAGGCGAGACATAGTTCGTTCCGGGAAAGTTCACAATGCCCTCGTAGAGGGGCACCTTCGTCTTCCACCACATGTAGCTCATCATTGAGAGGTTGACGGAGATGATGTCGGGGCGGACTCCCTCGCACTCCTGCAGGTACCTGACCGACGTCCACTGCTGATCGTAGTTGATTACCAAGAGGGATTCACGGGGGAGGGCCTCGAGAACCGAGCGGGCGTAGTAGTCGAACCAGATGTCGTCGCTAAGGTCGACCTTGCTGTAGTTCATGAAAACAGTGTAGAACACGATGGCAGCCAAGGTCACCATGGTAACGTTGTTCCCGAACCTGCGGCCGTTGTTAGCTCAAGAATTATTTTGAAATCGCATTATTTGCGCGATAGATTATATACGTGTAAATTGTAAATGTTGTCGCTCAGCTCACCTCTCCGCGAACTTCCCCCCTCCAACCCCAGCAAAAATAAAGAAAAGGATGTTGGGCTGCATCCAGAACCTCTGGTGAACTCCATAGAGCAGAGGATTGCTAAGCGGCAAATTCGCCAACGTGTGAAACACGCATAAATAAAACACCCAGCACCCGAAAATCGCGACGACGGCTTTCGCAGCGTTGACCTTCTCCTTATCTTGAACCTGATTGTTCTTCTCCTTATAATTTTTCCTCTTCCCTTTCCCCCCCTTCCTACCCCCTCCGCCGAACATCCCGCCAAAAGCTACGCCTACGCATGCGCAAATGCCCCAAATTCCTAGGAAGAAGACTCCCGGCCCTCCCTGCTTCGAGGCTAGGTCGACTAGATACGCCACGGTCCTCTCTATGAATCCTTCACTTTTAGCTGCATCGCCACTGAAAAGTTGAAATGTACCATAATCAGCCCTACAAAAGATCATCCCAAGATTCGTCAGTAAATATCGTCCCAAAAACGGTTATTTTAAACACCCACATTCCAAAACAATGCTCACCTTCTAAAATGATTCATCCACCCTCCAAAACTCTTGACATCCCCCCACGCTCCTAAATGTGGTTTATAAACCGCAAAAATCGGCATCGTCCCATAACTGCTAAACCCCACCAAAAACAACCCCGCACATATAAAAAGTTTTCTTCTGTTATTAACGCGTAATAGTTCCGCTACGTAGATTAAGTACGTGATTGAGGGTACGATGAATAATATAGAAGTATGTTGATTCGTTAAACTCAAACCTGAAAAAAACGCGCCTTTATAAAGAAAGGCAGGAGAAGGGGTCGTTAGGTAGGAGAGGAAGTTGTAGGTTATTAAAGTAGTTAGGAAGTTGTTTAAGGAGAATACTTCGGAGGTTACGGAGTATTGCCAGGTTAGAGGGGAGATGGTGTTGAAGAGGCCGGAGAAGATGGAGGGGAGGGGGGAGGGGGAGAGGAGGAGGACGGAGGAAGTTATGTACGAAGAGGTTAGGGAGCCGAGGAGGGCGGAGGAGAGGTTCATTATGTAGGCGGGGCGGAGGGGGAGGGGGAGGGAGGTTAGGAGGTAGGTTAGGAGGGTGAAGGTGGGGTAGCCGGGGGGGTGGGCGGTGCCGAGGGTGCAGCCTTCGGCGACGAGCTCGCCGGCGTCGCCGCCGGCTATGGTCGGACAGAGGGTGGGGATGTACAAGGACATTGAAAGTAGGAAGACGATTAAGGGCGGAGAGAGGAGGGAGGAGGGTTGGGAGGAGGACATTTTTGCAAACGGAAGTGTGTTTATGTTGGGGGGAAGTTGCTGCTGTTTGAGGTCAAAGGGCGTGAAGGGTTAGAAAACGCTTTGTGACCTAGCTGGCGATTGCGGAATCGTTGGGGAATCCATAATTATAAAAATATAAAAGGCGTAAACTGACCGGGAAGAGGGATAAGAGGCTAGATTTAGAGATTTTGATCATTTTGATTTTGCTCAAAGCACTGGGGAATAAATAATTGCCAACGAGTTCGCTTCACGACGTTTTATTTCACTGTGACTTACTAGTACTAGATCTTCCTTCATACTCCACTTCATTGTGTGTATCTCTTCATCTTGCACTTCATTTGGCTCCTCATTAATCACCCCGTGCGGCTTATCATGTTTTTCGTCCAGACTCAGTTTGTTCAAAGTCTACTTCAATTGATACCATCTTCTATTATCTCAATTGTTAACGATTATTGGCTGAATCATTTCATGTCGTATTTTCATAATACCGGTGAGTAAATACGTAAGACGCACACAGTAGGCAAGCTACAGGCCCCTGCAAGCGAGAGCTGGCCTCCATTTCATGCATACAGACACTTCAGGCGACTGTTCGTTGATTTCGTAAAGCGCTGATAGCGATAGCTCTCTAGACATTACGATGTAAGCTAAAGGTGTGGCTTGATAAGAAATGGCACGCGGTTGTGGCACGCGGTCGTTGAGAAGGAACTAAATGAGTTGGAAGGCTCATTACAAAACTCCCACCAACAAAATATTGTGTCAAATATTGTGATTCTAACTATGTAACACCTTTCTGTAACACCTTTCTGTAACACTTTCTGCAGTACAAACGCTGGAATACATAATGAACAAAGCCCTACCATTCCTTCAACCCTTCTTTCCTCTCTTCCAATACATAGAGTATGCCCAGATTCTTCTTCTGCCAGCATGGCTAGTCATGACAACAATCCACATTCGAACCTTCAACATCTGCAGCTCAACAAGCTCCATAACATCCAACACCGCTCGAGGCCGCCTCTTAACAGCTCTCTACACCTACATCACCCTGAACCTCCTCTTCTCCAAAACGACTTCATTAGTCATCTTCCTTATAATAAACAACCCTTACAGAACTCCAACCTCCCACCCCGGCTTCGCACTATCAAAGTCAAAACAAATGAAACCCTCCTCTCACCCTCCCACAACCTACCCCTTCCCCCACCACAACCTTAAGCACTCCAGCTCAAAACACGAAGGCGGAAAATTGATCACGGGGTCACCGCTAGGGAGGAGCACGTGGGAGCCTATACAGACGAAGACGAGGAATTCGATTACTAGGACTTTGGGGTTGATCAATGGTGCCCAGGTGAGGAGAGAAGAGCGAGTGAGTGAGGTGCTCTTGAGACGGAAAGCAATGTAATTCTGACGTCGTCGCTTCGCTCCTCTTTTTCAGAACCTCTCAACAACCCTCTACATCCACAACTCCACCGCCCCCCCCTCCCCCACCTCCACCCACAACCCCTCACTCTTCACCTTCACACCCCACCTCAACCCCAACGCCTCCGACTGCGTCTACAAACTCCAGAAACTAAAAGAATACCTCGACTCCCCCCCCCCCCTAACCATCCCCCCATCTTACGAAAAGCTCACCACTAAACTAGGATCAGCAACCTTGCCTAGCCTCACCGTCCCCTGCACAACCCCTCTCGAAAGTTTATTCAAAGGCACCCTCTTCTACAACATGTTCCAAGACTCTTCCGGTCTCTGGTACGGCGATTACGGCGGCCCTCTCTTCTTAAACTGCGGTCTAATAATATGCTGGTACATCTTCAAAGAAGAGGATATCCTAGGAGAAGATGAAATAATTATGTTGAAACATTATTTAAAAGTACATAAACAGAATGACGGAGGTTGGGGTACACATATTGAAGGTGGTAGTACGATGTTCGGTACTGTAATGTGTTATGTCGGTCTTCGACTTTTAGGTGCCTCTCGTACAGAATTGGAAGATAGTAGAAAATTCATCATCGATAATGGGACGGCGACTTGCACGTCTAGCTGGGCTAAATTTTACCTCTGCGTTTTAGGTGTAATGAAATGGGAGAGTCATAATTCTACACCTATCGAGATGATGCTATTACCTGATTGGTTCCCGTTCGGTCCTGGTAGGATGTGGTGTCATTCTAGAATGGTGTACGTGCCGATGGCGTGGTTGTACTGTAAGAGGTACGTGTATGAAAAAGCTGATGACGATGAAATTATTAAACAACTTAGGGAGGAATTATACGGGGAAGGAGAATACGAGAAAATTGACTGGAAGAAGGCCAGGACTACCGTAGCGCCCATGGACAACTACTCTCCCGTTACTTACATGATGTCATTTGTTATGTACCTTTTGTCGTTTTATGAATCGATGGAGGTTTTTAAGCCGCTGCGTAAGTACCTGCGTGAACGAGCGTTCAAACGTGCGGAGGCGTACCTCATCGCTGAAGAACTTCAGACGAACTATATATGCATAGGTGAGAGCGTTGTGGGAAAGGGTTTGGTTGTATTATTTTGTTCAGTTTGTTACCCGCTTTTGACTTTGTTCTGACGTCTTGTTCGCTTTGACGGGGGTCGGTGTTGTCTTTCGCAGGTCCGGTGAATAAAATTCTCAACATGATCATAAGCAGAGACGATAAAAATAGATTCGAAAGGCACAAGGAAAGGATCAAGGACTACCTCTGGGTCGCCGAGGACGGCCTGAAAATGCAGGGTTACAACGGCTCACAGTGCTGGGACGCTAGCTTCTACGCTCAGGCTCTTCACGAGTCAGGGATGGCACGGGTTTACCCCGAGAACGTCGAAAGGCTTTACTCGTTCTTGGAGGGAACGCAGATCCTCTCGACTCCGCTTAGCGCCAACAGCCCTGCCATGTTCTACGAGGATTATAAGGAGAGGGTGAAGGCTTTCAGGCACGTCAGCCTGGGGGGTTGGCCTTTTTCGACTTCAGCACACGGTTGGCCGATCTCTGACTGCACGGGAGAAGGCCTTAAGGCGATCCTCGCGCTCAGGCCGTACGTGGAGGAGGGCGTCGAGGCGGGGAGACTCACGAAAATGACTGACAGTCGGATCTTCAACGCCGTCAACGTCATACTGACGCTGCAGAACTGCGACGGCGGCTTCGCGACCTATGAGAACCAGAGGGGTTTCAAGTGGTTCGAGTGGCTGAACCCTAGCGAGGTCTTCGGGGACATCATGATCGACTACAGTTACGTGGAATGCAGCATGGCGTCGTTGACGGCGCTCTCAGACTTCAAGGTCTTGTACCCCGATCACAGGAGCGACGAAATCGAGACAGGTGAGAGGGAAGCGAGGAGGGAAGAGGAGCGAAGCGACGAGACGCCAGAACTTTACTACTCAGCATCTCCCACCATAACCAGTCTCAAAACTACGTTCCTCTTCCTCCTCATCTGAGCCCCGTTGATCAACCTCAACGATCTTGGTAATCGAGTTCCTCGTCTTCGAAGAGGCAATCGTTGCCACTTCGTCCGCTACTTCATTCTAACTCGGTCACTTTACACGTCGCAGCGCTCAGGAGAGGAAAGGGTTTCATCAAGAGCCTGCAGCGTCGCGACGGCAGCTGGTACGGTAGCTGGGCGTGCTGCTTCTGCTACGGTACGTGGTTCGGCGTCGAGGGCCTCGTGGCGTGCGGGGAGGGTGGGTCTGAGAACGTCCTTCGAGCCATGGATTTTTTGAAGTCGAAGCAGTGCGAGAACGGTGGCTGGGGGGAGGACTTCAGGTCCTGCTACAACAAGAGCTATTCGCCGACGGGCGCCGAGAGGTACGGCGACTCCCAGGGGGCGTGCGTCATCAACACGGCTTGGGCGCTCCTCGCGCTGATCAAGGGCGGGGAAGGAGACTCTGACAGCGTCGAGCGCGGGATTCAGTACTTGATGAAGAGGCAGCTCAGCACGGGAGACTGGCCGCAGGAGGGCATCAGCGGGGTTTTCAACAGGAGCTGCGGCATCACGTACACGAGTTATAGGAACGTTTTTCCGATTTGGGCTTTGGGGAGGTTTAGGCAGTGGAAGGAGAGGGACACGACGAATACATTAAGGTTTTCGACGAATTTAAGCTGAGATAGTATGGTATTTTTTAGTCAAACAAAAATAGTTTACAGTTGTGATTGATTTTTAAATTCCCTTCTGTACGGCAAGGTCAATCAAAGCGTCGGCGGAAACCAACACGACATCTTCCTCAAGGTACGCCACCATCTCGTATATTGAATCGATCGACGCCCCTCCATCAGAAGTCAGGTAAATGTGTGTTATCGTGCCATTAGGCGCTCCATTGATACGCCTCGCCATATCTCTTGCGCTGGGGCTTTGTTCCGTCTCCCCGTCGACACCCCTCCACTCGTTGGGCTTGAAGAGGACGACGTTATTGTTCTCGCCTACGATCTTGAAGTCTTCCAAGTGGGAGAATTCGGGGATGGGAACATCGAACGGAACATCGGTCAGGAAGAACCCGACTGATGTTATTAAGTTCGAGAACTTAGGGAAGTAGTTTTTGATCGCTCCGGACCAAGAAAAGAACCACTCCCAATGAACCGACGATCTCGTTGACATGATCCTAAAATCTTCAACGACGTCGTCAACGTATTCGTCCTGAACCTGCGACGAACGAAGCAACGAGTTAGAATAATGTAGCAGTGCGAAGTCCTGGTCCATGTACGTCTACTCACCTCCTCAGGCATCAAAGAAGGGTACGAATACATATCCCCACTAGGAGGAAGAACGAAATAATCCCTCCCAGTCCTTTCAGCCTCTTCGTAAAAATACCTCATCATATCAGGCAAGATGTATTTAAGCTGTGGGCTTGTCGTCCAACTCAACGGGAAACATTTTTTATCGGAATCACGACAACGGGAGACGCGGGAAGACCACCATAATAGGTTACGGGTTTTTAGTATGTTAAGATTGTCACCGTCTCCGATTATTATTGCGACGTAGGTGAGGGTGGAGGCGTACGTTATATCTTCGGTAGGATTCTGTTGGAGGGGAGATTTTATCTGCTTTGATTTTTTTGAGAAGTACGAGAGGTTGTTGACGCCTTTTGTGGCGATTTGGCCGAGGTTGTGGGGGGAGGCGCAGTTCGTCTGACGCGCCCGAGGAGAGAATCGAGGGAGCGAACACGACGAGTTAGAACAACGTAACGAAGAAAGATTCGTTTTTCAGAGTCACGTTTCTGTTCTCACCTCTGCCTCGAAGACGTCGCCGCCAAAAACTGGAACGGAGTCCTCGTAGCCGTAGACCTTGACGGGCTTCTTCCAGTTGTTTTCCGTGACAATACGGTTGAAAAGTTTGTGCTCCAGAGTTTTAGGTACGCATTCTATCCACGTCGTCAAAAGTCGCAAATTCACAGGGAGCGGTGTCGTTTAGAAAACGTTGGTGTTAAATTCTTGCAGTATTACATGTTCTCACTAATAGGACTTGTATAGAAGATCCGGTGATACGAAGATAGAGAAGTGACTTGCGCCATAACGTGTACTGACGTTGCATGTTAACTTCTATTACTCACCTCTTGCTAAGTACATCAAAAACAGCTTCTCCTTATAAACGTAATCAACGAGTAGAACGTCGATATCGCCACCATCTCTGTTAGGCATGATATCATGTCCCATGCCTTTGAAGTCGTATCCTGGGTTGAGCTTTGCGAGGGACGTCGTTTGATTTATATAGTTTTTGAACATGTGGAGAGTCGCAGTGTATGGGGTCATGTGGGACCAGAGGGTCGTGAGGTCAGAGAAGAGGGGGAGGGGGGGGAGGGAGGAGAACGATGATAGGTCGGACACGTCGATGGGGATGGAGGAGTGGAGGGAAGCGTAGGTTATTATGTTGGGCATGAGGTACTTTTGTTTAGAGTAGTCGTAGAGGATGTAACCTTGAGCGGAAGTTGATGAGAAACAGGATCGGAGGTAGTCGTCAGGATCAGAAGCAGCCGGGACAACGCCGGAGAGCTCGCTGAGCCAGATTTGATCGATGTCGTAACGGCCCTCAGCCAGGGTGTAGGCGTCTGCGAGGGTGGCGTCAGTTTCGGAGGTCGTTTCTCGATTGTGAAGACCAATACAGGATTGGAGAGAGATTTGGCTTGTGACGTTTAGGAGGGCAGACAAGTACATCATGGTTACAGTTACAGCCATGTTTAAGATCGCGACGGCCACGTCAATGGGTGTTATGTGCCTTCTACAATCAAAGAATAGAATTGGGATTGGGACTCAATTGTAAATTATGGATTAATTGATGATAAACGTCACTTTTGGGGATGGATTTTTATGAGGCGAATAAATTATCTTTGGTCTAAGGCGGCAATGATAAACTATTGAGAGTGAGGATGCGGGGAGAGTGGAATGCAGCTGAAGTCTGATTTCCCTTGGAAAATATGGAAGCAATATTTATTGTTTGAAGAAAAATGTGCGTGCGCTCAGACCTATTTATTTTTACTCGAGCCGCGTATCAGCATTACTATTGTCGTACCAAAGTTAATGAGGGCAGCGCAGCTTGCGTTGAAAAGCTTCAAAGCATTAAAAAAAGTCATCATCGCTGCAGCTGCAATCTGCTTTTCGCCCTCAAATATTATTTTCTAACGCCATCGCGCACTCACAGGCGTTACAACTGTCTTCTTCTCCTCGCCTTCGCGCACACTGCAACTTCGTTCAAGGTGTTCATTGACGGATCAGCAGGCACGACAGGCCTGCAAGTTCGCGATCGTCTTAAGGTGAGATACAGTACCTTTACTACGTCAATCACAGTCTAAAAAACATTGTGCGCACCTCGATGCGAGCATCCTCTAACTGAATCGTCGATTCTAGAACCGCCCTGAAATAACCCTCATCGACCCTCCCGATTCAATGCGCAAGGACGAATCAACCCGAAAAGAGTTCATGCTAAAATCAGACGTAACGATCCTCTGCCTCCCCGACTCTGCGTCCTCCGACTCCGCCCGTTGGCTCACCGAGAGCGGGGACACAAACACAGTACTCATCGACGCCAGCACGGCATTCCGTGTCGACCCTGACTTCACGTATGGTTTCGCTGAGTTGTGCGAAGGACAGAGGGAAGCTATCAAGAAAAGGTGAGAGGGTTTTCCAAGCCGGACGGTTACCCTGTTTTGAGGGGTTCGAAATACCCCAAAACTTTAACAAAAACAACTCACACGTAACATCACACACAACACCTTCCAGTAAAAGAATTTCGAACCCTGGATGCTACCCCACAGGTTTCATCGCTTTGACTCGTCCTTTGGTGTCTGGAGGTCTCCTGCCTGAAGGTTCCTCGCTGACAGTTAACGCTATTTCGGGTTATTCAGGAGGAGGAAAGCAGCTCATGGAGATACATGAGGCAGGTGAGTCGCCGAACGTTCGTGTCAGAGGTTTGTTTTTTCTTCATCACAAAAAAACATTGAATTATATAAACAAACAATACTAACGTGAGCTTTTATCAGGGGAAGCGGAACCTTGGGGAGCCTACGGTTTCAACTTAGCCCATAAGCACCTCCCCGAAATGTCTCTCTACAGCAAGCTCGGTAAGGCTCCGATCTTTCAGCCTCAAGTCGGCAGCTTCCCTCAGGGCATGGTCGTTAGCGTTCCTCTTCATTACGGTTCTTTGGCTGAAGGCGTTACGGGGGAGAAGATATGGAAGGAGCTTAAGGGATGGTATAAGGATTCCAAGTTTGTTAAGGTTATGGAATTGGAGAGTGGGGAGTATTTGGAGAGGGGGGCGTTCTTGAGGCCGGATACGTTGATGAATACTAATAAGATGGAGGTGAGAATGGGATGATCAAGAGGCTGCGAGGAGCATCTTCCGTTCGTAAATGTAATATACTTTTGTGTAACTTAAAAAGGGTATAAAAACAAATGATACAACTAACAACCAACAACAATAATACAATAACAACAACAACAGCTCTTTGTATTCGCCAATGACTCGGCTCAACAGTGCGTCCTATGCGCCAGGCTCGACAACCTAGGAAAGGGAGCTAGCGGTGCAGCAGTGCAGAATATGAACCTCGCGCTGGGTTTAGATGAAGACGCTGGCTTGTGATGTGGGAAAAAGTTACGATAATTAATTAATGTAATTCGATTTTGAGAGAGAATGCGACTTTTTTCCAAACCCACCCACCCTCAAAGGCGAAGGCTCAGTCCAAACTCAGCGAAATCGCGACCCTCTTCCCCCAAAGCTGATTCTCGATTCTCACCACAATCACATTAACGCTGCACCTGATTCTACATACCTCAAGCTGCGACGCTGTCTTATCAGACCGCGTATCCAGGAGCATACCGTCATCCGCCGCAAGCCCAACACTTCGAACACCTCTCGGCGATCGATCAACACGGTCCGCAACCAAACTTCGATGGACCTCCTTCCATTGACTCCTCCTAAATCGCTGCCTGTCCCACCACCAGCCGACGCCCTCCCGTCGCCCCCCCCCGCCATGCCTCCCCAACCCCCTCCTCCAGCTACGAGCCCCTGGGCACCACAACCTCCGTCATCTCAAATCTCGTCGTCGACCCCTCTTGCTATCGAATCTTCTTCCTCCACCTCCTCGTCGACGTCCCGCCCCACACGGAGGGACCGAAAGGCCCCTGGACACTTTAACGAGTACGCGTCGATAGACGACCCAGAGGTCCGCCTTCAATCGTCCAAGGCGAAGGGCGCCGGCAACGAGGCCATAAATCGACCCGACAGCAAGACCACGAAGCCCGAGAAAACTGCTTCGCCTCCGTCCCCCGCCGTAGCCCCCGACGCGAGCAAATCGGTCGACCCCAAGCCGCAACCCCAAAAGAAGAAGAAGCGCGGCCGTTACGGTCGCGACGGCATCAACCCTTCGCCCAAGGCGGCTGATGCTGTCGCCTCCTCTACTGTCCCTTTGTCAGAGCCTCACGTCGTCGATCCGTCCGTAGACGATGCCCCCGATTCCATGATAGTCGACTCGACTTCTCCTTCCGTCGACCCTCCCCTCCTCCCCCCCTTATCCTCTCACGTCGAGGCTTCCGGTCCCTCTCCCGTCTCCGTCGGCCCTCCCCCCGAGAAGACCCCAGAGAATATGATGAGGCTCCTCCATGATTACGTCGACACTCACTCTAACGGCGACTCCGAAAGCCTTCTCCAGGGATGGACCGCGAAGGTCATCTCCCGCGGCGGCAAGATGACGGGAAAGCGATGGGACGCTGTGTACTACGACCAGGTGAGAAAAATGCGAACACACCCCCTGAGCGCTTTAACGTTGTGATTGGCTCACTCAACATATTTTACGAGTAGGAGGGTACGAGATATACAAGCAGGGTCAAAGTAGCTGTAGCTCTAGGATTTCCTGACGCGGCGAAGGATGCCAGCCAGTCCAAGAAGAAGGAGAAGGTGCGGACGAATGACCCCAATTCTCCGCACGCGTCGCAGAAGGCTCAGAAGGGCGAAGATATTTCGCCGCAACCTTCGTCTGCTCCTCTTCCGATGGCTTCAGTTCCCTCGGCCGGAGAAGAGATAGACGAGGAGCTTGGGTCTCTCTCACCTCCAGAGGAGTTCGAAGACGGGTTCGACTTCGGCCCCAGACCCAAGAAGAGGGTTAGGGGTCCGCGGAAGGAGGTCGAGGACAATGCTGAGATGTCGGACGTTCCTCCCGTCGAGAAACCACCAGTTTCCCTCGACACAACCGCCAACGTCGAAGACGCCGACGAGGACGACACAATCGCCTCTTCCGGCTCCAATCCCGCCGCCGCCAAGCGCAAATTCATGCCCTGCAACAACTGCGAATCGTGCCTTAAGCCCAACTGCGGAGAGTGCAGGTGCTGCCTCGACATGCCCTGCTTCGGAGGCACCGGAAAGTCGCGTCAGCGGTGCCTCGAAAGGCTCTGCGAGAACAAAAGGGTCTCGACAAACCAGGTGAGAGAGACTTTGAAAACGAGAACGGGGTGTACGACGGATATTGAAAGTGCATGGGGGATATGTTACGAGCGTAACGTCGGCAGCTGTCCAAATTATACGCAGTTATTAACAACACGAACGCCCCTTCTATTGCGACTCGCTTCGCTCGTCGCAGCCGTCGACATCCACGAGGGCCCCGAGGGCACCCAAGCCACCCCCAGGTCCTCGGATCCCGGGACTTCTCACCACGTCAGGGCTTCTCCCCGCTCCTGGGTTCCCGGAGGGCTGGAAGTACACGGTCTCCTTTAGGGACTTGATGGGGCGACCGAGGAACGACCGCTACTGGTACTCGCCCAACGGAGGGCCCAAGTACAGATCCTTCTCCCAGATCGAATCCAAGAATCCCGGCATCGTCATCGACCGAGACCTGTTCATGCTCGAGAATAAGAAGCAGATCGAGAGGTTGAAGGCCCAGGCGGTCATCGACGACATCGAAGTCGCCAAACAGCGGGCCGAGATGGGCCTGGACGTCCCCAACGCCAACGGCGACGACGAATACGTCGACGAGAACGGGGAGAAAGTGCCTCGCCCGCTCTTCTCCGTTTCCCGCTCCGGGGGGCCCATCAAGACGAAGCAGCGCACCATGCCGTCCCGAACGCAGAAGGAGAAGAAGGCGGAGACCAAGAAGTTGCTCCAGGAAATCGAAGAACAGGAGAGGCTGGAGAGGCTGGCGCCGCCACCCGTTTGGCCCACGCCTCAAATCACGGCTGACGTGCTGCGAGACAGGCCCATGCTCTTTGAATCGCTCGACGACGGCTTGAGGAAGGTCTTGGAGTACGGAACCGTCAGCGTTGACAAGGAGGGGGCGAATTACTTCTTCAAGCACGACGAGGACATCTTCGGGAGCAGCAAGGAGGTGAGAGTGTGCGAGGAGCGAAGCGACGAGCTGAAAAGGCGTGGGTACTGGATATAAACGTACATGCTCGATACTTCCAAATGTAACGTTGCCGCTGCCAAATTCTTCACCATTTCTAACGTCACCACACACACAAACACGCTCGTCGCAGCCGATCGAAATAACGGAGCAAGACGCGTGGGTCGGCGTTCTGGCTTGCGAGAGGAAGGTGGGGATCACAAACGGCGGAGCCTTGGCGACGTGGATAGGCAGGAGGAGGATGAAAGAGTCGGAAGTCAAGGGATTCAACGCCGCCATGACGTCCACCGAGCTGTACAAGGCTTTGGAGGAGCAAAAGGCCACCAACCCCGTGCCGGAGAAGAACGCGTGGGTGGCGCCAACGGTCTGCAGCAACGGCACCGGCTTCAAATCAACGAAGGACGAATCCTTTCAAATCGTAGTCCGCGGCCACGTGCTGCGCTTCGAGAGGCGAAGGGACGGCAGGAACATCGAGAAGGTCTTCGTCCGCTGTGTGAAGAAGATCCTCGTTCCGGATAAGGTGGAGGTAGTGAATTCGAGGTCGCGCAAGGTCGACGAGTGGGACGAGGACGAAGAGGACGAGGACGAAGACGAGGACGGGGGCGGGTGCTACGACGACAAATACGCCGGCGCGGCCCCAAGCTACGGAGGATTCCACGACATCAAGAAGGAGAAGGTGAAACCATTCACGCTTCCTGACGAGGATTTCATTGACCTCGGAGCCATCGACGACGTCGTGAAGAGAGGCGCGAAGACCTTGTTCTTTCTTAGGGACTTCATCTTCCGGGAGGGAGACGTAGACAGGGCTTTTTCGTGCCCCGTGGACAAGAAATTTTTGTTCGAAATAGACCTCCCGTCAGCTAATGAGAAGGGGGAGGGTGTTGACGACGGAGCGAAGGCATCGGACGCAATGGAGGTCGGCGACGGAGAAGGCAGCGAGGAGGCGTGGAGGGCGCAGGAGGAGGCGGAGATGAGGCGGAGGCCCTTGTTCCTCGCCATGAGGGAGCCGGACACGGACCTTCCTGCGAACTACAAGGAGCTCAAGGAGATCGAGACGCTGCGGGCCCCGACGAAGCCGAAGGAGGCCTTCGTCGCCTTCAAGCAGAAGCGGTATTTGAGGATCATTCACGAATTGAAACAGATGGACCAGAAGGACAGGAAGACGCCGGAGGAAGCGCAGAAGGAGTACCTCGAGAATCTGAGCTCCTTCGTCAACAACATCCCCGCCGTGGGCTGGCACAAGGAGATCCGGCAACGTGTCGGAAGCGCCATACAGGATTTCATCTACTACGCCCCCGACGGGACGCTGCTCAAGAACATGCAAGACGTCAACACGTACTGGGAGGCAGACGCGAAAAGGGCGAACGATCTTTGGGAGGATTTCGGGATTTGGCAGGAATCTTTTTCGTTCGTCAAGGTGCCGCCCGGAGAGCTGCACAAGTACTACCGGCTCCACATTTCCATCGGCGCCGTCGACTCGAAGAAGGACAAGGACGGAGCTTTAAAGGAGTACGAATATGAGGCAATGTCCCAGTTGATGAAGAAGTGGCGAGACCTGAGCGACGAGGAGAGGGAGGGCTTCGATAAGAGGGCCAAGGAGGATCTCGAAAGGTTTCAGCGCGAAAGCGCCGTCTACAGGCGCTGGCAAAATATACTGAAGATCGCCGAGGCCGGCGGATCACGTGTTTTGCGCGATAAGCCGATTTGTACAGGTGAGACTTTTTTTGTTTCGGATTTTTTTGTCTTTGTCTCTGAATGACTGATGAAGATGATGTTAACATATATTTTTGCCCCTGTGTATATTTTCAGTTCGACGACACCCCCTTTCGAATAAGCTCCACCTCTGCCTCGATCAGTGCGAGCTCGTCGTCGGGGGGAAGGAGAAGGAGTGCTTCTTCCGAGCCAAGCGAGGTACAGGAGGCATGTTAGGATTTTACGATAGAAAGAGGTGGGAATACATGATTGCGACCTGGGACAACGGCGGCCCTGACGCCGACGAGGAGACCGATCTCGGGCTCGCCGTCGACTTCGGCGTTGTCGGGGAGGAGGACGAAGCCGGCAGCGGGTGGGGCGGTGTCGCCACTTCGTTGATCAGACGGAGACCGGGCTACGTCTTGCAGTGGGACCCTCTGGTTGCGGAAGAGGAGGACGACGTCTTGATGGGAACCTTGAGCTATTACAACGACACTGAGCTTATGCAAATCGTTGATTGGTTCAAGGAGGGGCTTGAACCTGGCGGGCGCCTGTCAAATTTAGAGGGACCACCGCATGGCAGGCTGGTGAACGCGTTGATTGGCCTTGAGCTAGCGGTGAGCGGACTCTACAATCGGTGGGTTGGCGAGCAAATGAGGGCTAAGTTGAAGGCGCAGAAATTGCAGGCCAAGAAGGAGGAGAAGGAGAAGGAAATGAAGGAGAAGGATAAGAAGGAGGAAATGAATGAGGAAATGAAGGAGGATGGCGAGGGAAAGGGGGAGAAGGAGAAGGAGAAGGAGAAGGAGAAGGAGAAGGAGAAGGAGAAGGAGAAGGAGAAGGAGAAGGAGAAGGAGAAGGAGAAGGAGAAGGAGAAGGAGAAGGAGAAGGAGAAGGAGAAGGAGAAGGAGAAGGAGAAGGAGGAGATGGAGATGGAGAAGGAGAAGGAGGAAGAGGAAAATGCCGAGTTTGAGTATTTTAGTCCTGCTGATGGAGTTGTCGTGGAGAAGGGTAAGCCGTGGGCCGGAAACCTCGAGTTTAAGGATTCTCCCAAGGCTGTTATCGTAAGGGAGGTCAAGGGCTTGGTGGAAAGGGTCCGGCGGCTGTCGGCGGTCTTAGAAGACAAAATTTTAGAGGCGCAAGGCTTCGTCCTTGCAGAGGCCAGGGAAGCAAAGGAGGACGCCAAGGCTCGACAAATAATGGACGAGATCGAGAAGAATGTTGCGTGAAATAATTCTGTTTTTAATAATAATTGTTTGGGGTTTTATTTTAGACTTGTGAGGACTCTCTCATCTTCATGCCGGCCGTGGAGGTCTCTCTTTCCTCTCGGTTGCAACAGTTAATGTTCAAATTCCTGACGACCTGCTTAAGTCCGCGATCGTCGCGGTCACTGAGCATCGACCAAGCAATGACGCCGGCAGGAATCAACTCGGCAACATGGTAAAAGCACATTGGATACATGAACGTGTCGAGGGCCTCGTAGCGAGTCGTGCGACGGCCGCTGAGGGGAGTGTAGCTGTAGCAGATCGCCCTGATGAGGAAGCACCAGAATAAACTCCACGAGACGCGACGGATCTTAGGGAGAGCAATCGCAATGACATCGGCATTGGTAGATGTGCTGTGGTGTGGGGAGCGGGGGACGGGGGTGGATTGAGGTAAGAGAGGATCCGAACCGAACTGGTTTGTGTTGAGGGGATTTATCTCACCTAATGACCTTCTTCAAGCGCCGTCCATAAATAATCGTGAGGCCCGAGACCGCCACGAAGACTAGGCCGAGAAGCATCTGGTTGATTCGGTAGACGTCGTCGACGGTATTGTGGCCATCGTCACTATCATCGTCACCGGTTCCATCGCCGTCAGGCCTAGTCGTGGCGAGAATGGCCACATAAAATATGACATTCAGAGCGATGAAAAAGCGAGGAACGTATTTCTGCTTTGACATCTTTGCGCCTGGAATCATTAGTGACTTGTACCAACGGAAGACTAGGACCGAAATAGCGGACAGCTGGAGAAGATTTGAAAGCCGCGAGATGATTTTGAAGAAGATCAAGTCGTCATCTGAGGTGACTGAGAGGAAGGTAGTGGGGGGTTGGAGGTTTGTTAGAGGATGAAGATTGCGTATAGAAGGTTGTTGCTGTTGGGCAGGGATACTTTTTTTACCTTTGCTGATCATCCATGCACCCCGCATAAAGATGCTGGCGAATAACAAACCGAGAACCCAAGTCGGGCCCTTTCTATTTAAGGTGACAAGGTTCTCGTGGAGAGAGAGAGCGAGACCTGCGGCGAGGATAAAGTAAAGTGCAGAGCTCAGCGCCCAAAATGCAGGCGTATCGAGTTGGGACGACATTCTCTTGTTGATATTAGAAGGCGGGGGATTGGTAGGTAGACGGTTGGGGGCTAGGTGGGTGGAGGGGAGGGTGTCCTGGGCTCATCCCTGGGTTCAAAGATAGATTTTGGAGATGCTGGGAAAAAACTTGGGCTTGTTACACGGTTCATAAAAGAGAAGTTGGTGGGGGGGGGTGTGTGCGTTGGGCTAGGGTTGACGTCTTTTGGGAAAAATTGAAACACCCCAGCGAGTCTAGTTTTATTCAAGTGCCTGCTGGTCAAAGCCCTCTCCGGGCATGAAAAGGAGTCAAATGTCGTCACCAAATTCTCCACAACGGTTAGACTTCGAGGGTTTGGCTGGCGTCGAGGGCGGGGCGGAGACTCCAACTTCGTCAATCGGCGATGAATTCGACAGCATCGGAATTTCGCCTTACTCGTTGCCCCCGACTCCTCCTAAAGCTTTAAAGGGAGGGGGGGAAGGAGAGGGAGAGGGGTCGGACGCGGGGGTTGAAAAGAGCGGGGGCGAGCCTCCACTGAATAGGGAACTGATAGTCAACAATCTAAAGCTTCTTGTGAACAATCTGAACACTTTGAAACATGATCTGCAACTACGAACGACGCAAAATGCAGAGCTGCGCAGGGGGATGGCAGAGCTAGAGAAGGAGAACACATACTTGAAGGCTCAAAACAGGACCCTGCACTCTGATTTGAAGTCTATGACGAAGGAAGTTCGATTGCAGAAGATCTCATCTTCTGCACCGCACCCTTCCTCCACCCCTTTGACCCACGCCCCTGAAGTGACCGAAGTCCTCTCAATGTTACGCACGACCAGAACGAAAATGTGCAACGTCTTCACCCCAGGTGCGTATGTTTGAGGCGCCAACACACTTGTACCTTCTAACGCTGTCAAAACCCCTAACCTTCCACAGACGCTCATCCTGAAACGGATCGTTTGGCGTCTTTGCGAGCCGCCGGTTTCAGGACGAGCATGAGCCCTACAAGTCCCAGCAAAGGCGACGTTACTGTCCAGGACTTGGCCGACGATTTCGACGGCGACAGGGATTATTTTAAGGAGAGCCTGAGGGAGCTAAGCCCGAAGAAAGTCATGGAGGTCGGTTTGATTGAGGAGGTGGAACAGAGGGCGCTGGGGTTTGGGGATATGGAGGTAAAAGGGGCGGGGGAGGAGAAGGAGGAGGAGGAAGAGGAGAAGGGGGTTATAAATGTTATAAAGAGCTGCGAGAAGAGGGTGGGGGAACTGAGGGTGAATAGGATTGTGGAGAATTTATTCCACGACAGGTGAGAGAGGGAGTAGGTTGTTGTGAATGGTGATGGGGCGGGGGGTTTGAAAACGTCTAACATATTCTTCTGCAGCCCGCCACAGTCATACAAGGGCAACCCGTTCGACGATTTGGACGACATGAACCCCTCTGAAGACGACGATGTAGAAAATAGGGATCTGAACGACTTGGACTCGTTGTATCTCGTAATGAAATGAACATGTTTTTTTTTGACAAGCAAAACAACTACTGACATTTTGACCTCGACTTAACACAATAATGCAATCCCCCCTCAACTACCCTCCCTTAAAACCCTAAACGTTCAATCCTAACCTTTTGAGGAACCCTTCCTTCTTAGGTTTGTCAGCATTCTCAGTTAGGAGGTCGCCGATGTCTTGAGTCGGTTTGAAACCTTCGGGGAAGGCGTCACTCATGGCGAGCATGGAGCACTGGCTTCCGCCCTTCTCACAGAAGACGCGGGAGACGACCTGGCGGAGCGTGTTGTGTGCGAAGGGTGGAGGGGGGGGATTTGGGTTATTGGACGTTTTATTGGCGACGCTCTAGTTCTATCTGGTGTCTGACGGGCTTGCCCAATGGAAGGCGCGTATCAAATATTTGCAACCGGTTGAATATAGCATCATTGAACAAATTCTCCCTCCATTACTCAGTCCGTCATTCTCAAACTCACCTCGTCAAACCTAACCCACCTCCCCTCCTCCGCGCTAATCCCCGCCGCAATACTCATAACCAACGCCACCAACCCGTCCTCGCCCGTGCACGGCGCCTCCCTATCCTCCACCAAAGCCTTACAGAACTCCTCCGTCTCCCTAACGTACGCCTCATTATACCTCTTCAAGAAGAAGTCGTAAGGCATGTCGGCGTTACCCGTGAAGGAAGGTTTGAATATTTTTGCGGTCGAGGGGTAGACGTTTTCGGTCATAACCATTCCGCCGGTGCCGAGGACCTCGGCGCGTTGGTCGTAGCCGTAGGAGGATTGGCGGCAGACGTCGATCATGGCTGTTACACCGTTGGGGTATTTAACAATACAATTTGCCGTATCATACTTTTCCGCCCCCTCCAACCCTTCAATACTCTTATCGATATGACAGCTCCCCGTAGCCAATATACTAACGGGATCCTCCCCGACTAAAAACCTAGTCATATCCAAATCGTGAACCGCCATATCAGCGAATATACCCCCTCCGTTTTCCACGTAAGAAAAAGGAGGAGGAGAAGGATCGCGAGAGCATACTTTCACGATTATGGGCACACCGACTTCTTTATCGTCGATGGCCTGTTTAACGCGAAGGAAGTTAGGGTCGAAACGTCTTTGTAAACCGATCATTAATTTAACACCAGCTTCAGAGCAACTGTTAATAGCTTCGACGGTTTCAGGTAGACTCGTGGCAATTGGTTTTTCGCAGAAGACGTGCTTTTTGTAGAGGGCGGACTCCTTTATTTGGGAGGCGTGGAAGGAGGAGGGCGAACAAATCCAGACGGCGTCGACCAAGGGGGATTGGATCAGTTCGGAGGCGGAGGAGGTGTAGTTGGGGACGGAGTATTCTTCGGCGGCGTTTTTGGCTTTTGAGCTAGTTGGGTTTGGTTGTGTTGTTGTTGTTGTGTTAGGGTTTGAGATTTGTAGCAATTGTTTGTGTCGGGGAGGTGCTTGTGATTGTGGGTGTTTGTGCTCTCAGTCGCATTATTGGGGACACTAAGTGGATACACTGGTCTCTCTTCAAAGCACTTCTCTTACGTTTGCACTGGAAGTCGCCGTCGTCAGAAGGGATGAACGTTTATAGTATTTCATCATCGAGCACATTCAATAAACCAAATCGCTCCCTCCAAACATCTTACCTACGACATTCGCAAGAATCAGAGTCAACAGCGAAAGCAATGTGTTAGAATACAGATTGAAAAGCGTGAACGCTGCTTGAAAGGCGCAAGTGATCTCAGTCGTATTTATAGCATTTCATCATTCGAATTCAGAGAGTTCGTTGTACATAACATTTCATCATGCTCGCACACACACACTTATCCTTTAACTCCAATCTCAATACTCACATTGTAGGATTACTAACATACGTAACCTTAACACCTTGACACTTGCTAATAGCGGCTAAATGTACTAAACCGATACGACCGCATCCTATTACACCGACGTTTATTATTTTTGGCGCGTCTATTGAAGAAGGCGTTTGTTAGATTTAATCTGAGGTGGTGTCGAGGATTGTCCTTCGAGTGGCAATGTGAAAACAGCAATTGAGAGTTACGAACGAGAGTGACGAATGAACGCGTATCTTGAAGATCAGAGCTCTCTCGATAATAATCTGATACAGTGTTCTATTTGAGGAACTGTAACATAACTTATATTTTTTAAACGTTTTAAATTTAAATGGTATCGTAAGGGCTGACAATTAAATACGGTCGCCTGTTTGGAGTAGAAGTGGACTCACCTGATCCTGTGAAATTAGTGACGTCGTCGGAGGAGGAGGAGGATCGAAGGATTGAGGAGGAGGAAAGGAAAGGAGATGGAGGAAGGAGGAAGGCGAACGTTGTGAGAATCTCGTGTGAGAACACGAGGAGTAGGAGGATATACGTTACGGAGTTTAGCATTGTTTTGTTTGGGGGCATTTTCATTTTCCTCATTTTCCTGTGAAATATTTAAAGATTCTGAGGTATTGTTTTTTTTATCTTACGTAATAATATTCCTCTGTTTTGTAAATACATTTGTTCCCGTAAATTGTTCTTTAAAGTAACGTTAAACTTCTGTAAGGTATTTTAAGGATATGAAACTTGTTTGAGGAGACGATGTGGCAGATTATCGTGTTGATTTATATCATTTTAATTACTTTGAAACGCTCCGCATCTATATTCATTTATATATATCTATGTGAAAATAACATTTATAAGCTGGCATGATATTTATATAACGATGAGACGAACGTTAACGATGTTATAATGACTTTTTTAATCCATGCGTTCGGTGCTAACCTGGCGAACTCTTGCATCTGGATATCGACGTACAACCGCCGATACTTCCGTACGTAACCGAGACTGCTGCCAACTCACTCATTTCTGTTTCTAACATCATGAATGCCCCATCCTTTGCTACTCACTTCGCTCGCATCACAGCGAAAAAAGCTATGCTTCACCTCCTCATCCTGTCTCTCCTCCTCCCCTCCCTTTCAGCCTTCACGTTCCTCCCTCCTCCCCGCCTCTCAACCTCTCTTCACTCCGCAACCCGCGGTCTCCTCTTCGACTGTGACGGCGTAATCCTCGAGACGGAATCCATCCACCTCCTCGCCTACAACGCCGCCTACTCCAACAACGGTCTCGTGAACCCCGACACCGGTAAAAACGTCGAATGGAGCGTCAAATATTATGATATGCTACAGAATAAGGTTGGAGGAGGGAAGAATAAAATGAAGTATTACTTCGAAGAAACGTCCTCTGGAGTTTGGCCAACCGTTAACGGTGGAGATGCTCCTCTCACCGATGAAGATAAGAACACCTTAGTCGATAAACTCCAATCCGAGAAAACATTAATTTATCAGGAAATGGTTAAATCAGAAGCTACAGCCCGTCCAGGTTTCCTAAACCTCCTAGATTCAGCTTTAAACGATCCTAAAACAAGCGTAGGTATATGCTCCGCATCAACTAAATCAGCCGTCGAAACTGTACTTGAAGTTATCATGGGAGAGGAGAGAGTTAATAAATTGGACGTTTTCTTAGCAGGGGATGACGTTACGAGTAAAAAACCTGACCCTGAAATATATGAGACTGCGGTGGAGAGGTTAGGTTTGAAGGCGGAGGAATGTGTTGTTGTGGAGGATAGTTTGATTGGGTTGAAGGCGGGGAGAGGGGCGGGGTGTGAGGTTGTTGTTACTTGGACTGATAGTACGAAACAGGAGGTGAGAAGAAGGTGTTTTATTTATTACGATTGGTGTTTTGAGGATGAACGAGCGTTTTATAATGATTCTAACGTGTGAGCGTGATTGTTTTAGGATTTTTACGGAAACGGTGCGGCGGCTGTTATGGAGGATTTGAGTTGTTTCGGGGGTATTACCCTTGAGGATATTTTTCCGGAGTCAGGGGAAATATGTGAAGGGAAGAAAGAAGGGTTGAAAGATGAAGATAAGTTGAGGGATTTGCTCATGAGTTTGAATTGAAGTAAGAGAGGGGTGTTGTGTTTTTGTATGTGAGAATGTTTTATTATATTTCTATGTATTTATTATCTGAGTCTTCATAATATTCAGGAACGTCTAAGAAGAGAGTCGCCCTCGTTTCGTTGTCTACTTCTGTATCCTCTCTGACGTTTTTGTTGTGGAGGCCGTAGAATTCTACGACGGATGGACAGACCATGTTCCACCATTGTGGACTTTCTTCTAAACGAGGTAACCTGAAAAACGCTCTGTCAGAAAACATAAATGTCTCTCCCCCATATTCGTTTTTCTCTTTCCTCACCTTTTACGTACCCACAATCCCTTCAAATTCCTAACCCTACTTAACGCAACATAAATCTGTCCGTAATCAAACACGCCGTTCAAGTCTACTTCTACGGACGAAAGGGTACTCCCTTGACTGCCGTGGATCGTTCGAGCGTACGCGAGTTCCAGGGGGATTTTATTTTCCTGTGGCGATTATTTTATATAACGAAAAACATGAACAACACGTTAGTAAAAAGGATTAAAAAAACAAGACTCTCTCTCTCACATGGTTGTAATTGCTCCTTATTTCACCTTCTCCCCTTCTCTCACCTTCCCGACATCAGTATATTTAATCGTATCCCTCCCATGTTCGAACTTAACCAGCACTGAATTAGATTTCAACTCTTCAACAACCCCTGTCGTACCGTTTACGAGTCCTCTAGATTGTGAGATGTTGTAAGTTAGTACGACTTTAGCGCCGGGTTTTAAAGTGACGCCTTGGGAGGTGGTTTGAAGGGGGAGGGAGTAGGTGGGGTAGGTTTTTGAGGGTTTGTTTATTTTGTCGAGGGCGAGGTCGTTGAAGGAGGAGACGAGGGAGTTGGTGGGAAAGAGCTGGAGGGGGGGGAAGGAGGACGGGTAGGTTGAGAGGTTGTTTTCTATTAGGCGGCTGTTGAGGAGGTCGATATCAGAGTTCGAAATGTTGCCTATTCGGAAGCGTTCAAGGACTAGAGATGGCGAGGGTTAGGTTTTTTTTCATGTGTGGGGGTAGGAGATGATGAGAATATATATATCTTACCTTCACTCCATTGTGGATCGCCTTCATGCCTAACACTCTTTTCTAGTTCTAAAAGCTCGAATTCCGCCTGGCTCGCCGAAAGGTTAGAATAAGGAAAATGCGGAATATATAAAAAACGGTCGCTCTCACCTCCTTCCAAACCTCCGACATAAATACCCACCCGCTATCAACCGGAGGCAGCTGAAAGAAGTCCCCCAAAACAATGAACTTAACCTTCGAATTCTTCTCCTTCGCAAGCCTATATATCGCCTCGAACGCTTCAACCGTCAACATGCTAACCTCGTCGATTATTATAACGTCCTTAACCTTGAGCTTGCCGACGCCCCACATGTGGTGGTTGTTGACGACGCGGTATTTGAAGTGAGAGTGGAGGGTCGTACCGTTTATTATTTTTGCGGAGAGGGCTGTGGTGGAGGTAACGGAGCAATTTTTTGGAGTGTAGTGGCGGAGGAGGTGGGAGATTAGGATGGATTTGCCGGTGCCGGCGGAGCCGGAGATGAAGGTGTTGGAGGAGGTGGAGGTGGCGATTTTGAAGGCCTTTTCTTGCGAGGAGGAGAGGGGGGGGAGGGGAGGGGATGGAATTTTGGGTTTTTTTCTCTTCGTCCTGACGACAAGAAAAAAAAGGCGATTAGTAAGTTTATATTATGAGTGTTAGGCGAGAGATCACTAACCTTTTCTTCTTCAGAGGGGCTTGTGGTGTGGTAAGCTGAGGTGTAAGCGTATCATTAGATGCAGGTGTAGTGTTTGCAGGAGTAGATGCAGGCATAGATGTTGGTGTGGGCTGCACAATGAGCGCAGGTGCAGGATTAGCTACACGTGCGCCCTGGGGTAAAGGGTCGCCGTCCGCCAGCATTGGCGTGGACGATGTGTTGAAAATGTCATATATTCTACTTCCGTACTTTTGAGTCCTGATCTTCCCGAAGCCTGCGACAGAGTAAGAGTTGGAGGAAGAGTTGGAAGGGGAGTTAGAGGAGAAGTTGGAAGAGGAGTTGGAAGATGAGTTGGGTCTCACCTTTGCACGTGAGAAGCTCCTTGTCAGTGGTAGGTCTCACTTTGAGCAAGATAGGAAGGCTCGAGTCCGGGAACACATGATGAGGATGATTTGGAGATTCAGACGAACGGAGGGCTTTTAACAGGGACGTGTAAGTGGGAAGGAGTATCGTTGGGGTTAGGGTTGTTGAGAATTGTCGTGAGGGCGGTAGTCGACCGATAAGGGACAGCATTTGGGACAGCATTGGGATTGGATTGGAGGGAAAGAATTTCAATTAGTAAATGGTGGAGGTTTAGCAACGTTAGCCGCGTTAGCGTTCAGATAAGGTACAATTTATGATTAATTATACAGAGTGTGCGCTGCTGTAGGGAGCGTGCGCTCTATGACTCGTCGTGTAGAATTTAATCCACCTTTTCGTTTTCCAGCCAAAATTGGCTCAAAAAGCCGACCCTCACTATGCCCTTCTCGTGCAACGTCCCGACGTTCGTATTGTGCCTTCTCCTTCTAAGTCTTCCCTCATTCCCCACATCGGCCTTCGCTCTCGTCCCTCCTCGTCCCTCAAATTGCATCCCCACATCATCGTCACCAGCTGGCAGCACCGACTATGATGGAAAGGCCTTCACTGGTATTAAACAGCCAACGCCAACCCTAACGAAGATCAGGAATATTAGAGACACTAGATGGAGGCTCAGGGCACAGAACGTTCAGAGTCAACAGAACGAACAGTCAGGAGATGAAAATGCGTTACTCGATAAGCTCCTCGATGAGCAGGAACCTGCAGGGCAAGCTGCAGGGCAGGACGTCAGGGGGGGCGGTAACGAGCTGGTCAGCGTAAGCCCGTTCGACTCGTTCCTGCCGAGGGGAGACAAGCTGGACAGCTACATTGTGAAGATATCTCTCCCGGCGATCCTGAACTTTGCCATCAATCCTCTCATAGGAGCTGTGGACCTTTTTTTCGGTGAGAATGGAGAGTGGAGGGTTCTGAAACCGTCGGAAAAGCACAGCTCGTTAACTCACTCGATAACGCGCTTCTCTTTTTGCTCGCTTTAATCGTCGCAGTGGGCAGGATGGGCAACGCTTTGGCTCTAGGTGAGTGTTTCATTTCATGGTGTCGAGACGAGAGAACATCAATTTATGCATTAACGCTAACACAACGCTACAGCCGGCCAGTCAGCCGCGAATCAAGTCTTCACCTCTTCCTTCTGGATAATCTCCTTCCTCCCCTCCGTTACCACCCCCCTCGTCGCAAAATACTACGCCAACAAACAAATAGACGAGGCTCAAGATACAATCTGCCAGGCCCTGATCCTCGGTGGCATCCTGGGCGTCCTCGGCACGTACTTCCTTCTCGGGCACTCCGACTTCGCGCTGAGGAGCGTTTTGCCGGCGAACTCGCCGGCTCTGAAGTACGCTAGGCCGTATTTGAAGATCAGGGCGCTCGCTTTTATACCGAGTTTGTTTAGTACTGTTGGATTTTCAGCGTTCAGGGGATGTATGGATACGGTGACGCCGTTGAAGATTAGGTGAGGAGAGGAGAGAGAGTGGGAGAGAAAAACGAGGGAGCGTTGGTGTGTTGACAAATTCTCTAACTTATGGTGTTTGTAGTGGTTTCGCGAATGCGTTCAACGGAGTTCTTGATCCTCTCATGATTTTCAAGTACGGATGGGGCGTCAGCGGTGCCGCCATAGCCACCGTCGTTAGTGAGTTCATCTCCGCAATATCGTACTTCGTGCTGCTGTCGAAGTCGGGGCTGGTGAAGATATCGAAGCTGTTCGCTCTGCCCAGCTTCACAGTTCTTAAGCCTCTACTCGCCGGTGGAGCGGCGGTGCAGTTGAGGGCGGTCGCGTTGAACATAGTGTTCTTGGCGGTCACGAGGGCTACGCAGACGCTAGACAAGACCGGGACGGCCGCCGCGGCCCACGCCATTGCCATTCAAGTCTTCAACGTCGGGGGTATTTTTTTGTTGGCGCTGTCCACTGTCGCCGCCTTTCTAGTACCTTCCACGATAGTCAAGGAGGGAAAGGTCGAGGCCAAGAGGACAGTCAATAGACTCATGGGCTGGGGGCTGGTTTTGGGAGGAGTGCTGGGCGCGCTTCAGGTGAGCGATAGGCAGTGAGGAGAGAGAGAGAGAGAGAGCTAAGGGTTGTATGATATTGTGAATACTTTAACTGACACTCGTCGGTTTGCAGCTGCTGCTCCTTCCGTTTATCAGCATATTCACGCCGCTGAAGGAGGTCCAGACGGCCGCGCGAGCGCCCTCCATCATCGCGAGCGTTCTGCAAACAATAAACGGACTAGTCTTCATCGGGGAGGGGGTCATGCAGGGGACTGGCGACTTCTTCATTTTGGCCGTCAGCAACATCATAGCAGGCGCAGGGATGCTCGTGGCGCTCAAGTACTTCACGATGTGGTGGGGACTGACGGGGGTTTGGCTGAGCTTCGGGATTTTCAATGGGTTAAGGCTGAGCGGAGTTCTGCTGCACCAGTTCAGGTGAGAACAAGGAGCGAAGCGATGAGCTGAGAAGGCACGTTTGCGAGATATCAACGTCAGTCTCCTGGTGACAACTCTCTACCGCCCTATTTAACACAGACAACGCAACGCCCCTCGCAGGATTGGATCGTTAGCTAACAGAAATCTGAACAAGGTTGAGCGGTAATAGGAGGGGAATGGGAGATTGGGGCGTTGGTAGTGGAGTGTGGGGTGGAGGTGGAGGAGGTGTTGAATTTGATTTTATAGATAATAGGCAGTATTTGTCTCGTTTGTTAATGTTATAAAGAGGTTCGAATGTGTATTTTCTTTATTTTATGTTAACAATTAGGGTTATGGTTATGGTTATGGTTATGGTTATGGTTATGGTTATGGTAATGGATAGGGATGCACCATTCTGTTAGGGTTATGGTTATGGTTATGGTTATGGTTATGGTTATGGTTATGGTTATGGTTATGGTTATGGTTATGG
>BRXX01000178.1:0-127347 GCA_030267905.1 Triparma verrucosa
AACCCTAACCCTAACCCTAACCCTAACCCTAACCCTAACCCTAACCCTAACCCTAACCCTAACCCTAACACAGCCAAGATTGTTCACGAGAGGCGAAGCTTACAAGAGGAAGGGATTGAAGTTGTATAACGATAGTCCATGTAGTTGATCCGATCACCTTCCTTTGTTTTTGACAATGGTAAGTGATTCTTTACTTGATTTTATATAATAATAATTGAAATTTTTGCATGCATAGACTAATATTTACATTTTCATACTTCCCTTCCTACCCATGGCATTTTTAAGCTGATTTTCAGTGTAGCCTAACCCCTCCTCTTGATTTCCCCCTCCCTTTCTTCCCTCTAAAGCAGGCAGAATCTGAGTGGCCTTCAAATTCTTAACGACATTCTTGTGCTGTTTCCGGGTCCCTCTTCCGCCTGCACCTTTTCCAATATTTCTCCCGCTGCCTTGCATTGATATTACAGAAAATGCACTCCCTGACGCTGATGTTGACGCCTGGGTGACCATGTGCTCTGGAACCCTCTTGCGCCAGGCCTCTGAAAACCAATCTGGCTTCTCGTCTTCCCAACTAGACCATCCCTCGTCAAGCCAAATCTGAAGGGGCTCCTGTGACGGACGAGGGAAGCGAAATCACATAGATTGAAGGATTTTGTATTAGGGGCGTAAGAAATAAGGAGGCGGCTCTGACGGTCGCTTCGCCCCCTCTATACTCGCTATTGCTCGGGCTTCTCACCTCGAACTCTTTCCAGTACGAAGAGTGAGACCTGAATGAATTAGCCTTGATCAGATCATTGCCTTCAAAGAAAAGCTTAGCCGCATGTTGTTTCCCCGTCTCGATACTGTAAAAGGTCTTCCGAAACTCTTTGTTCATCAGAACAAAGAAGACAAAGGTCCATAAGAAAAGACTAGCGCCCAGGATCTTAACAGTAGTTTCTACGACCTCCTGGGTGTGCTCCCCCTTGAAAAGCTCGTCCCCTTGCAAGAATAATAACAAAGACAAAGCAAAAAAGGGGATAAAGTAGTTCAGCGTGAAGTTTAAGCCACCAACCTCGATGGGGTGTCTAAGATGAACACATCCGGTAAAATCGGCAATCACCTTCTCTATGGGACGAACTAAAAGGGAAATCGCAGTCCCTAGTCGGCCTTCTATAGGAATCCAGTAAGAAAAATCGTTCCTCGCCATCTTAATGACAATGAACAGAACAACGTCCAATCCGAGATAATACCACGGGTAGATACTATCAATTCGTCCGAGCACGCAGATAAGAATGCTCTTGATGAGGACCGAGCTGGCCGTCATGTTAATCAGTGCTGAGAACATTATAGGACGCTTCTTAGATGAATCGGGCACGTAACCGTAAAACTCTGGGTTCTTCGCTCTTCTTTTGGGGTCTGTGTCAAAGTCATAACTAATCGTCGCCGAAACGAAACCTACTGCCATAACGGAGACGAATAGAGAGGTCAATGAAGTTTTTGTGACTCTATTTTCGCCTGTGAATGTTCCCCCGCTTTCGATTACGTTCAAGATAGCTGCTGTCTGAATCAGGATCGCCGGAATGCTCTCCGTAAAGAGCTCCACGCATTTGCTTAACGTCATTTCCATCAGCGGTTCAAATACAGCACCAGCCTCATGCTCAGCGCCCATGGCAACTCTGTAGGCGTCCCAAGGCGCCTTTAGTCCGAACAGCACGATTAGGCACTCTTTGAATACCTTCCAAGAGCCCGCATTGCGGTTTTGAAAATAGGCTACCATCAACTGTAAGAGCATTGAGCAACTCAGCGACACTATTGATAAGTTCCTATAAGTCAGCATTTCTTCGCCGCCTTCCCAGTACTACGAGGAGCAAAGCGGGTAACAACATGTGCTGTCAGTGATAAAAGTGGCGGTGGGGGGGCGCCCTTCTTTCTCCTCACCTGCCATAACACAGCACAGTCTGTCGCAAGGTCGCTCATACTGACGAGCGCTCCAACGACAACTCGCCCCATTAGCCCCCAGTGCGCTGTCTTGACAATACCGCGGCCAATCACCACAGCCGTCGCTTCGAACCAAGGATGCTTTTCTACGAGTTCCCTCACCGCCCTATTGTTCACCCGCCATTCGTTCACCCCCGCCTCTGGGAGCGCCTCAGTCATTAGCGAAGGAATTAGGTTTTTACCTATTTGCGTCCCCTCCTTCTGCGACGAACGAAGCGAGTCGCAATGGAAGGAAAACGTGTGTGACGTTAGTATGGTTCCATGGCTCGCAACGGTTGTCGCTTTGCTCAGGCCTCGCCGCAAGCGGCTCGGCCGCTCACTCTCACCTCTCCAATGCATTCAAGCTTCATATTTACGACACGGTTCATGTTGAGGTTCCCTTTCAGGACATTGGATAAGATTGCCTTCACCGAGGGGTACTTTTTGAGCAGGTCTTTGAGAGCCTTATTTTCCTTCGCAACCAAGTCCAGCCTCTCCACCCTGTGCTTCGACGAATGCACATTCCAGAGGATATCATAAGCGAGGGCTTGGCCGTCATGCTTGCGGTACACTTCAATGTCCGTAATTCTCTGGAAGTAAACCGATATGGCGTGCATTTCGTGTATTCGTCCCTCAACAAAGCTCTGTGTCGACCTATGACTGACTCCCAACCCAAGATTTACATGGCAAGCGTAGTCTAGCTTCGTCTTTCCATCGCCTACCTTCTTCAGCCGTATCACAACATTTTCCTTGGCAGTCACGGCATCTTTATCGCTCATAAGAACTGAACCTCTGGCTCGTTCGGACTTCGATCTCGCGGTGCCTCTTACACTGTTCCCGTCCTCGTCTTGAGGAATAACTGATAAAATAATAGTGTCGCTCGAAGTCCACGTCAAAGTCATTATGCTGTTGAAGGTGCGGTCGGTGTGGTGAACTCCGAGATGAGACTCTAATTTCTGACGTCTCTGAATCTCCTTCTTCAAAATGAGCTCTCCTTCCACAAACTTTGTTTGAAAGGTCCTCTCCACGTCGGCGCTGATTCTCATGCCAGCCCGGCTTCCGAAATCCCAGAAGAAGGCGGCTACCTCGGTCAGCTCTGCCCGAACCTGTGATGAGCGTAAAGATTGGGTTAGATAAGGCAGCCACCTCGTCCCTTCTCTTCATCCTCGCAACCTCTCACCTTCACCGAAGTGCGGCCCCAACCGTGGCCACCAAAGAGCGTTGCATGCACTTTGCTCTCATGAGCCAATCCAAAATCCTTGCGAGGTTGCTCGCAATCTCTTCTCTCTGAGTACAAGTCCTCGAATCGTTTGAGGGCTTCTGCACTTGATTCTTGGGTGGATTTGGCCTTCTTTATCATTCTTCCAAGCTCAGCTGCGACGAGCGTAAAGCGTCACACGACGATAGGTGTTTAATTTGTTGGGATTGCGTAACGAAATTTTTGCGCCTCGCAGCATCTCACCTCGTCTGCGAACATCAAAATCCTCGCTCCTGTCAAACTTCACCCTCGTACGGCTCAAGTAAGCCAGAACGTTTGTGACCCGATTATTTGCGATGATTTTCGGGACGTTTCCCTTCAAATCAACATTCTGACAGTACGTGACCCTGGTCTGTGGAACGCCTCTGACATCTGGTAGCTTTTCAAACTTGTAAAACGCATCGGCGCTTCCCCTAACGTAATCGTTCCCTTTCCCTCCGCCGATTGGAAAGTCGTCGTGCTTTACGTCCTCCGCGCTGGTCCAAATGGTATTCTCGTCAACAACTTTCCAAACCATTCTCACCAGCCACTCTCTCGGCTTCAGCCCGGCCACGCCGACATCCATGAGGAGGTAGTAGAGATCGCTGTGGTTGTTGATTTTAATCATCTTCCTTGAAAGCTCTCCGTCCCGGCTTCTTTCATTCAACTTCTCTCTCGTCATTTTGTTATAGTTCCAAGCGGCACATTGTTCTATCGTCGCATCTAGTACAGTGACGGAGAGACCAATCAACGTGCCTTGTTCCTTATTATTTCCAGGCTGCTCAATTGATTCCATCGTTACAAAGTTGTCAGGTGATCGGAGCTTTCTCCAGTTGCCCTCTTTAAGAGAATCCAAGAACTTCTGGCGAACACGTTGGATCAGGGCCTCTTCTTCTTCGCTGTACACCTCCTCTTCGCCTGCCTCCCTTATGAAAGTCGTGAGTTCCCTGATTTCTGCTGCGTCGACCTTCTCATCTTCTCTGAACTCGTCGACGATCTCTTGAACAATGTTCAAGGCCTTGCCGGTATTTTTATCGACGACCCACGCAGGAATAATTCCGCCGGCGTCAACATTTTGTACGAAAGTTAAACGGCACTGCTTAACTCCGCTACGTATAGGGAGACATTCGATGACGTAAAGGCCCCTACAGAAGCCTCTCGTCATTCTCAGTCTCGCGCCATAATCGACCTCGTCGTCTATGGACTCGACGGCGACTGTCATCTTGCCCTCCTCCGACCTCCAAATCATCCTGAAAACGAACTCCCTTTTATCGAGGAGGACGGTCAGAGGCTTGACGGTAACGAAGGTAGCCTCGTTCTGCGACGAGCGAAGCAACGAGTTAGAACTGTGAGCGAACAATAAAGACTTTTTCAAATCGTCGCTTCGCTCCTCGCAACTGCTCACCTCCCGTCGCTTCTCCCTCAACTCGAGTCTGGGGCTGTTATCCTCCTCCCTACTAACACGCATCCTCCCATTGCTGCAGTAGTCCATCGCCCAAGCCGCGACCTCCTCAGCTGAGCTGTCGACTACTCCTACCGCCTTCCCCGTCAAGACGCTTCTCTCCCCCTTCTTGGGCGGGAAGTACTTTATTGCCATCTTAACCTCTGCGTTTTTTGAACTGAGCGGTTTCCACCCTCCCCCCCCCTCCTCTCCCAAGAGCGCCGAGCACCTCTCAAAAATCTCCACTTGGTCTTCCATGAGGGGCGTCCCCCTCCTCGCCTTCATGACCTTGATGAGTACTTCTCGGTTCTCTCGATCAACCTGCGACGAGCAGAGCGAGCCGGGGAGCGAAGCGACGAGTTAGTATTAAGGTGACAGAATACTGATGACAGCGAGGATTGAAGCGACGTCACATTCCCGCCTACCTCCATTCCATTCCGCTTGAACTTTTCGTACATTTCGTCTACCCAGCCCAGCTGCTGCCAAACGATGAAGGCGAGCAGCTTCTTTGTCATGGCCTTGATTTTGAGATCGAGCTGCTGCGCCCACGTCCACTCGCAAGTATTGTCGGTGAGTTCCTTGACGATGTACACTCCTCTGATGCCGGCTCGGACCATCCTTTGGTCGCCAGTGATCTCGTGTCTTGTGCCTTTATACTCCTGCAGGGGAATGTACGATACTATATAGATTTTACGCCCGTCTGCCTCGGTCCTCCCCTCCCAGGTGTACCAAGACTGAAATAAACGGCTCTGGAAGCCGCTAGGCAACCTGACTGAGAGCGAAAACTCCATGCCTCGCGTGCCGTCAATGTCTTTGTAAAGCTCGCGAATGGCAGTGGATTTATGATAAGCCAGCTTCTCGTAAGTGTCGAGGCACCAGAGCTCCGCGAGCAAGGTCGTGGCGGGGACGTCCATCTTTGTGATGCTTAACCCCCAGACAGCTTCTCCGGGAGGCTGGTGGAGATACTTCTCCACGGGATCGAGGACCGTCCCGGCAATTCTGCGGGCCTTGGAGGTTATGTCCCTGACAAGATCGGCCGATTTTGCAATCTGATTCCTCTCCGCGTCGGTCTGCTGGGGGGGGCTTTCGATATTCTTTATGAAATCTGCCTTCATCCTCTCGTCTATGATTTCCTCTATTTCGAAAAGATCGTACAGTAAGCTGGGAATGCGCAGAACCAAGTCCTCGACGTCTTGGTTCCCCGTCTTGAAAGTAGGCAAGGACAGGGGGGTTATTATTTTTTTACTCGAATAAGCCGATGTCGAGGAGTTCACGCGGTCTGCGTTTGGGGGTTTCTTTTCGCTCTCGCCACCATTCGCAATCGCTATTCCTGCTTTCGCGGAGAACGTGAAGGCCGTCTGCGACGAGCGAAGCAAGTCGTACGGAAATTTGTGTTGTCGGCATTAGAAACGCGCGCGCGCTCGCGTCAGCTAGCTTCGCTCCTCCGTACACTCTCACCTGCTCCAACTTTTCTGGCTGCAGAGAGATAATTCCCTTTTCTAAGACGATGCGGACAAGCTTCGTCCGGGGGTTGGAGGGCTCCTCGATCGACGCGGAGGGTAGCTCAACCGACTCCGCCGAAACGGTGATATCTCCGTCCATCCTCTTGGTGACCTTGAGCTTCACAACGATTTCAATGCCTGTCTTGCCGCCCTCAATAGAGAACGACCACTTTACAACGGCCTCGTCCGAACTGATCGCCTGAATGACCTCGATTTTAAGCTTGCTACTGGTACTACCATCATCGTTTACATCACGAGGCGTGCCCATAATCGTGTTCAGAACAACTTCGGGTACTTGGTGCAAGACACTAGTAGTACTAACGAACTTTGAAAGTCCTCTTAATTTCGGGGAAGGTGGGTTATTTTCATCGAAAGAATCGGCGCTTGTTTGGAGGGAGAGGGCCTTTTCGCCGGCGGCTGGCGAGCGGGGCGTCGATGATGAAGACATTTGTGAGAGTGTGCTTTGATTTAATGTCTGCTGGAAGCCGCCTTTTACTTGTTTGTTAATTCAAGCACTTTCGGGGGAGGGGGGTCGTCGAAAGAAGGGCTGAGGGTGCGGAGGGGGTATATGTGCGAATATAAACGGGATGAATATTCTTGACTGGCTATGTATTTATGAGTCTGTTCCTGTAAGGCATTGACACATGTTCGATTCTTTTCAGTCCAAATTCAGCTGGGTCAAAACCTGCAATTTTTAGATGGACCATACCTTGAATCAAAATAATAAAAAACGTTTAAATTGAACTAAATCCTACTCAAACCCTCCTAATAATCATTCTACACACCGTGCACGCGCCCCCTTCTCTCTCAATTCCCCTCATCCCCATTGCAAAAGAACCTAACCCCCTTCCATATCTCCTCCAAAAATTTCCCCGTGTCGTCCTCCAGCACCCCCTCCATCTCCTCCCATATCCCGTCCCAAACCTCCCCCATGGTCGCCTTCGTGAACTCCGTCATAATCATATCAATGACAGACTTCTCCTTCGCCCCTAGATAATTCTCCACCGTCCCTCCTACGTGATTCCTCAGCGCAGTGCTCTTCTTGATGACAGCGTACGTCTCAGGGTATATCTCAGAGAGGCTTTCCTTCGTACCTTTCATTTTTGAGAGCTCGTCTTTGGAAGGTACCCTCAATCGTGGCACTCTGTTGACTTTCTTTATCTCGGACTGTTGAGCAGGGACGTCGATTATCACCTTCCTCTCCCCAACGTCTCTATTCGCCTCGCTGACCTTGGGTTTTTTAGGTGCTTCGTCGTCGTCTTCGGCGTCTCGAGATCTTTTCTTGGAACTTTCGATGTCGGAAATCGCCTGAAGGGACCTAGCGTATTGTCCCATCTCCTGCCCGATCCTTTCGTTGACGCATGCTTTCCTCCTATATAAGAACCGAAACGTTAGAAGAAAACATTCACACACACACAACGTTCACACAATGTTGTTTTTGTCTCAAAAAACAAAACACTCACCTCCTCTTCCCGTCCTCCCAGACCTCCCTCAATTTATACCTGTACGCGAGGACCTTCTCCAGAACCTCAGGGCTGGTGAGTACGTCTGTGTCGTCGTTCTCGACTTCGTCCCATGTGTTTTTCGTCTCGAGTTCTTTAGGCTGTTCAATTTGGATAGTTATCTTTGTGGCGGCAGGAGCGGCTGGGGGGATGTACGTCTCGAGGGTTGAGGTCACTACGTCCGGTCGCGCCACGAGAACCGACGTTAGAATTGGAACGCCCCGATCACATAAATCGTTTTATTTCTTTTCGAACTCACCTTCTTCGAAGATTGTTGTCGGGGGCTTGGTGAACTGTGACTGTGACTCGTTGAGGCTCGCCACGTCAACCGTAAGTTTAACTTTGACGTCCTTCAAGACGTTGCAGACTTGAAGCGGGTTCGAGAGGAACCACTCGAGCTTGAGACAGTCTTCCAAGGATAGTAGAGTCAGGTAGATTGGGAGAGTTGACTCGGGAGTGTTCAAGGAGGGGGAATTGAGTTGAGATGTGAGGGGGTTGGTCATTCGGGAGTAGATTGATTTGGGGAAGGTCGTGAAGCGGAGGCCCGGGAGGAGAGGGGACAGAAGGTGCGTGAGCTTGTGGCCTGATACTGTGGGCGAGATGATTACAAGTGGCAGATTTGTTTTTGAAGTTAACACTTCAGAAGGTGGAGGTTTTGCGAACAGAGGAGGTACAGGGGTAGAGTGTTGGGGGCCAGTTGGTCTGTTAACAACAGGTCCCCCTGGAGGAGGAGGTGGAAAGGACGGAGGAGGAGCATAGGGATTGTGTGCCGAAGGGGGAGGCATTTGCGGCGGCATTTGCGGAGGTAATGACGAATTCATTGTTGCGAAGCGAAGCAATGCCTGCGTATAAAGTGCTGGGCGGAAGTGTTAGAGTGCTCTGACTTTGATACCGTACGGTAACGAGTCATACAGCAGCTTTTGTTGATGACCGTCCGCTCCGCCTCCGGAGCCTCGCTCTATAAACCAATATTTAAGAGCATTAATTCGCAGATAAATTCCCATTATAGTAAGCTCATACGCACATGCTCGCAACTGTGCAACTGGCCTCGCTCAAAACTGACCTTGAAGTTTGCACAAATCGAGATCTCTGCAGTCTCCCTGGGATCTAATTCTGGCGCCTACAACTCTGTACGTTCCTAATTTCGAAATTGAATACGCGCGAACCTGAGCTATAATAGAACAAGAGCCCCACTTTTATGTAGCAAGTGGTGTCGATCGCGTAAAAAATAGAAATGGGTGACTTTAGATGCGATGACGTCGACCTCCACCCTCCACACTGAAGTGGCTAGCTATGCTTCGCGAGCCACTATAATGCGGCATAGCAGAGCTTGACGTAGCACCACACGCGCACATTTGATTCAAGTGTCAATTAACAATTCTTGTCACAATTCTAACTCCTCTCATCCTTTTCCTCGGCTCACCGTTTCTCAACACAGACCATCACCATGAAGTTCGCCTTCCTAACATCCCTCCTATTCACCCTTCCCTTCGCTTCGTCCTTCACCGTTCCTACCTCCCCTACGCTACACCCCCCCGTCTCGTTGTCTAGCACTGCTTTGTCATCGTCTCCTCCTCCTTATGTGAGCAAGCATGCTGATGATCCGTTGTTGATTAGGGCGGCTAGGGGAGAAAAAGGTAACCCTAACCCCTCTCACGAGCAACATTCAATTTTCCTACTGAATATCGACACTAACACTAAAACTAATTCATCGCTTCGCTCTTTCTTCGTTGCTTCGTCTTCATTCTAGTCGAACGCCCCCCCGTCTGGATGATGCGTCAAGCCGGTCGTCACATAAAAGAATACCGCGACCTCGTGAAAAAGTACCCCACCTTCCGCGAGCGTTCTGAGATTCCCGAGGTCGCCGTAGAGGTTTCCCTCCAGCCTTGGAGGAATTACAAGACTGACGGGTGCATTTTGTTCTCGGATATTTTGACGCCGTTGCCTGGGTTGGGACTTCAGGTAAAACACACACACACACCCCTCCACCCCCACACCCACCCCACCCCTCCCACTCACCCCAACAACACTCACACCTCAGTTCGACATCGAAGAAAAGAAAGGTGAGAGAGTGTCTCGTTTGCTCGGTCCCCTTTCTCGGCGACTACAGTATTCTAACTCCCCCCCCCCCTCCTCGGCTCGCTTCCCTCGTCGCTTCCTCGTCGCAGGCCCCGTCCTCCGCAAAGTCGACACCTGGGAAGCTGTGAACAACATGCACCTAATCGACCCGTACGAAACCTGCCCCTTTGTCGACAAGAGCCTCCGCATCCTCCGCGACGAGGTAGACTCCGAAACCGCCGTCCTCGGCTTCGTCGGCTGCCCCTACACCCTCGCCACCTACTTAGTCGAAGGAGGCACCTCAAAAGAGTACCTTGAAATAAAGAAGATGATGTCCTCCGACCCCGCCCTCCTCCACGCCATGCTCACTAACCTCGCCGCCTCAATCGCCGAGTACGCTTGCTACCAGATCGAGGCTGGAGCGCAGGTCATACAGATATTCGACTCTTGGGCTGGTCACCTATCTCCGAGGGACTACGACGAGTTCGCGGCTCCGTATCAGAAGATGATACTTGACGTTGTGAAGGAGAGACACCCTGAGATTCCTACCATCGCTTACATAAAGCACAGCGGAGCGTTGTTGGAGAGGTTGGCGAAGACGGGGGTCGATATCGTTAGTTTGGATTGGACGGTCGATATGAAGGAGGGGAGGGCGAGGATCGACAAGGCGAGGGAGGAGGTGAGAACGATACCCCGAGTGAGGGAATCATCAAGTTACCGTCAAGTTATTCTAACGACGGAGTCTCTTCACTGAGCGCAGGCTGGGATGAAAAGGGCTAACGTTCAGGGGAACTTGGACCCGGCTCTTCTTTTCGCTGATCACGATACTATTAAGGAGAGGTAAGATATATATTATATAATACATTCGGTATTATATTGAATATATTCACGTGGGGGTTTTCAGTCGCTTCGCTCCCTCTTCGGTCTTTCGCTCCCTCGATCTCGCTAACGCTCAGTCGCTCGCACAGGACTATTGAGATTATTGAGAAGGCGGGGGCGGGACATATTATGAATTTGGGGCACGGAATTGAGGCGGATACGCCGGAGGAGAATGCGAAGTTCTTTGTTGACACTGTCAGGGAGTATAGGTACTGAGAGGCGTCCCACGGAAGAGGGGAAGAGATGGGGGGAAAAGAGAAGAGTGAACATTTAAAATACTCACGTCACTCCGAGTCAACATCATTTTGACACCAAACCACATGTTTATTTATATTCGCCACCATCTTCCTCCCCCCCTTTCGCACTGTCCAATCCATGCTCCATCAGCTCTCCCTTCAAGGTCTTCAAAACCCCTCTCATCTTCCTCTGAACAATGCCAACACTCAGGCCAATTTGTCTCCCCAACCTCTTCAGCTTTGGTTTGTTGAAATTGGGGACCGTGAGCTTGGTGCCTGTGGAGGATTGTCTGGCCCATAGGCGGCGGTAGTATTCGATCACGTTTTCTTGGATTTCGACAATTTCGGCACGGGCCGTGTCGGAACCGTCCCCCTCCAAGGTTTCGGCTCCCCCCTCGCTCAAATCAACGCCTGAAACAAAAGGGTGCGTCAGCAACTCTGCCGCACTTCCCCTCTCGTCAGGATCCTTCTTCAAACACAGGTCCAGAAAATCCTGAAACTCGTCGCTGAACTCCACGCCCTCCTCCAAATCGTAGCTGTTCAACGGCGGTACCGGCTCCTCCCCCCGCAATGCCTGCAGCAACGCCCAATACCCCCCCTCCGCCTCCTTCTCAAATGGGAACTTCCCCAGCGCCACCGTCATCAATGTCAAACCCAAAGACCAAACATCCGAGCTAAAGCTGTTAGGGTTGAGGTGAGAATGCGTCAATGCCTTATATTCACGTGGGGGTTCTCGGTCCGTTCTTCGCTCCCGCGGTGCTCGCTTACGCTCGGTCGCCCGCCCCCCCCCGCCTCACCTGTACTTCGTCCCGCTGATCCTCTCCGGGCTCATGTATGTGAACGTCCCGGTGAAAGTTTCAGCAGCAGCCTCCCCTTCTCCCATATCCTTGACGATTCCGAAGTCGCTTACTTTGACGTTCCCGTGGTGATTGATTAGCAAGTTCGCGGGTTTAATGTCTCGATGTATCTGCCTGTTTTTGTGCAAGAAGCTCAAGCCGTGGAGGACCCTGCAGGCGATGTTGGCCAATACTGGCTCGGAGTTGCAGCCACCTGTTTCGACGATGTCTTGTAAAGAACCTCCGTCCATGTATTCTACGACTAGGGTTACGCTGGAGGCTTTTTTGTCCATGTAGGCTTCATACAAAGAAACGATGTGGGGGCATGGGACTAGGGAGGACTTGCCAGAGTGGGAGCCACCACCCCCAACGTCTCCTGGAGTTGTTGTTAGCGGAACCAAATTCGTGTAGAGCGCTTTCAATTCGCGGACCATTTGGTGGCGTCTGTCGTCGTCGAATACTGGTATCACCTTCTGAGCTACGAGCATTAATGCTGGAACGTGGAGTGCCTGCCAGAGTGGGAGGAGAGGTGAGAATGCGTCAATGCCTTATATTCACGTGGGGGTTCTCGGTCCGTTCTTCGCTCCCGCGGTACTCGCTTACGCTCGGGCCTCGCTTCGCTCGGTCGCTCGAATGCGTCAATGCCTTATATTCACGTGGGGGTTCTCGGTCCGTTCTTCGCCCCCGCCGTACTCGCTTACGCTCGGGCCTCGCTTCGCTCGGACGCTCCCACAAAATATTCGCTTACGATCGGGCCTCGCTTCGCTCGGTCGCTCGCACCTTTCTGACTACTCCGCTTGCACCCTTCCCTAAAACAGCGAGCGTCACCATCAAATCCTTTGCATCCCCGCCGCCTCCCTCCATCCCGCCCGCCTTTACCTTCGAAAACACGCTGGCCTCGCTCCCAGACATTTTGGGCGTTCGTTGCAGGCCGTCCCTCCTAATCTCAAAGCCCCCCGATATCTTGATGAAGCTGTCGCTCACTCTGAAGCTTGCGTTATTCTCGTCTTCCGCCTTCCCCTCCTCGTCCTCCTTGTTGATCGCTCCGATGTCGAGCGCCAACATCGGTTCGCTGTACGTTGAATCGTCGTCACTGTCAGATTCGCTCTGTATAGTGAGCTTGTAATCGTCGTCCACCTCGTCGTCCTCGTCCCTTCCATCTTTGGCCTCGGCCACCTTCCCCGCCTTTACAGGTGGCGGTCTGGAAGGCGGCGTCGGCTTGTGCGAAGCTCCCCCCGCCGCCGGCGGCCTCTTCTGCGTTGCCGCCAGCCTCTCAAAATGTTGGGCTGCCAGTCTCTGGATGTTGGTCACTCCCGAAACGTTGCTGCTGTTGCTTGCGACGCTGGCGTTGTCCCCCCCCCCTCGAGGCCTCGAGCTGCTCTTCAGGGACCTGCTGCTGCTGTTGTTGCTGCGGTGACTGAAGGGTGGTTGGTTGTCTATTTCGCTCTTCGCCTGCGACAGTGGTGTCAGAAATAGACTATACGTCGTAGCATCAAACATCTCTCCCTCACCTCCTTCTTCAGCCAAGGCATGTAAGGAGGATCCTGCTGCCCCCTGCTGCCGGGCCTGCTACCGTTGGACCTGCTGCCAGGCCGGCTCCCCCCGCTCCCCCTGCTCCCAGTCGAGGAGGACGACCCAGGCCTGCTCCGATTCCCGGTGTCCACTCGGCTCTTCACAGATCCCCCGTGAGTACTCTTGTAGGTAGCAGGCATTGGGAGAGGCTTCTTAGGTGGAGGGCCAGTGGCCGCCTGACTGAACCTGTCGTTCCAGGCCGGCTTTTCAGGTGGTGGCGGGCGGGATGGAGGGGCCCTGTTCGGAGGTGGCCTGCTCGGAGGCGGGGGTGGCATGGTTGCAAATAGAGGCAGCCCGGAAGTCAAATAATATGAAATTCCTACAATGGTATGCCTATCGCGACCGCCTAGTCCTATCGATAAAACGAGGCCACTGTACAAACTCAGAAAAGGCCCGAGCAAATCTGTCGTCCAAGCCTAGCTACAAGAACAAACCGGATAAAAAAGCGTTTCATCTACAACTCCCTGGGTTATGCATACACTGTTGTGCACCCTTATCCAATTCTCCCATCGAAATTTGCATCACGCCGAAAATCCCATATTCCTACATTCCCTTTCCCCCCCTCCCCGCCCTCCTGGTCCCCCATCTCAGCCTATCCTCTCCAACAGATCCTTTGTTTCAAAGAGGAAAACCTCCAGGCCTTTTTCACACGAGCTCAAAGATAATATGAAGCTCCTCCACTGCTTGCTGGCTACATTACATGTAACGGTTGCAAACGCAGAGACTAATGTGAACGTTGCCAGCATGCATATTTTCACCGACGACAAAAAGGCCTTCGGTGAAAGGACCAGGGGAACTTCTCCTCTGGAAAGGTGAGCTCCCCAACACCCACAAAACAAAACAAAAACAGCACCGTACTTACACCCACCCCACCTCACCTAACAGACAATCTTCTGTAGCATGGGGGGCGCACGTTTTCAATAATCGCGACAACACTTACGTCGCTGAGCTTTCCACTGCCTCTTACATGTCTGGCTGTGATGTGAACCTAAACGTAACGTTTTTCGACATCGGAAATACGCAGGAGGGCGCCATTGAATCGTACAGAGACGCGTTCCTTTTTGCTGAGAGGCCCACAGACGTAATCATTGCTGATATTTACTCTAGCAGGACCAAGACGGTCAGCTTCCTGGGCAAGCTAGGTGAGGAACTTTATCCTAAACATGCCTTCTCCGCTCTTCGCTTTTTAGTTTTGGCTTCGTCCTCGTAGCCTCTCACCTGTTTGCAACCACACAAAAACACACCTCGCAACGTGATTCTTACTCGTCGTGCTCGTGCTCGCTGCAGACATTGTGCCCGTCACATCTGGATCGTCAACGTCAGACGAGCTAGATTTAGTTGAGTCTTATCCCTACATGACGCGAACCATTCCCCCTGATTCTGCAGTGTCGTTTGCGGCAGCCCGATTCTTAAAGAGCAAAGGTGAGGAGCTGGGAATGCGTCAATACGTTTTTGTGTCGCTTGCTCCTCGACTCACTCCTCAACCCCAACAGGTTTCGATAAGATCGGGGTCGTTTACGTGAACGATCCTTACGGGATCGCCTTCAAAAACGGTGTTGTCTCCGCTGGTGCTACTGAGGGAATCGACATCTTTTCGGCTCCGTTCGAGTATCAGTCTTCCTCGGATGCTTCTGCTATTGGCGCCATAAATAGTATCATTGAGCAAGGTGAGAAACGATATTTAGCCAAAGTCAATGTCATCATATCATTCATCCCTACTGAATTCTAACTTTTCAATTCTGATTCGTCGCAGGTGAAGGCCAAGTCAACGCCTGGATCGGAGTGGTGTTTGATGTCGACCTGGTCAAAATCATGACGGCCGCGCACGACAAAAACGCGGCTGGAGGGGACAATGTCTGGGTGTTCACTGACGGCGTGGAACAAGATGACATCAATAAGAAGAGTGCTGGGGCTGATGAATACGTCGACGACGATCTCATCGATGCGCTTAGAGGGACTTTCCGCGTAGTAGCGGTCGGTGGTAGTCGAACTGCCGCGGACAGCTCGTTGTATGACACATTTTCGAAGGATTACGCTGCCCTTGACGGCAGCTCAGGATTCTCCGCATACTTGGAGAAGAAGGCTCTCAAGTTCACCTCCGATGGTTCGGGAGTGTGGGCGGATGGCAGCAGCATTCCGGACGGCACAGATATGAGCGACTATCCTTCCGACTTTTTCTCCACGGCGGAGTTGAGCGCCTACGAGCCCTTTTACTTCGACGCTGCTATTCAAATCGGCATGGGTGCTTGCAAGGCTATCGCCGACGGAAAAGATCCGGTAGCGGACGGAGCTGCCCTGCATGCAGCTATGTCAGCAGTGTCCTTCACGGGGTGGTCCGGCAACGTCATTTTCGACAGCGAAACGGGAAGCCGCACTCCCTCTTCCACGAACTTCATCGTCCAGAATACCGCGTACGATGTGAGCGACAAGTCTCTCTTAATGAGGGACGTCGGCACTTGGAGCCTCTCAGGCGGCTTCGACTGGAGTTGCTACGGCTGCTCCGCCCTCGAATTCGCTGACGGTGGCAGTACTGCCCCCGCCCAGAGGAGCGCCATTATCGGTGACGGACCGGCCGCGGGCGTGAGTATGGATGTCGTCTTTATAGCTTTGGGCGTGATCGTTGTCGGACTGGCGCTCTTTTACTTCTGGCACCGAAAGGAAGAGCTCGAGCTCAAGGGTCAGATCGTGAAGCTGAAGGAGGAGCTCACTTTGCTCAAGGCGTACGGTGAGGAAGAACAGGAGATGATCGGAGCGGAGATAATGACCTTTAGGGAAAATTTTGCCAAACACAGGGATCAAAATAAGGGGGAGGGCGTCCCAGGCGAGGGTGAGGGTGACAAGATCAAGAGGGAGGCTAGGGAGCTGGACAAGTTTTTGATCCCCGCCAAGGACGTCGTCCCTGAGAAGCAGATCGGCAAGGGAAGCTTTGGAGAAGGTGAGCGGCTGAGAGCCGATACTCCCGTTCGTAACTTAGCTGCTGCCAACTTCACTTCACAACTATTTCTAACACTATAAAAACTTTCTCCTCGCAGTTTTCTTGGCCAACCACCACGGCCAGCAGGTCGCCGTTAAGACAATGAACACTATCGACGCAGAGAATCTGAGCCGCTTCCGAGACGAGATCATCCTGATGAGTGATTTGAGGCACCCGAACGTCGTCTTCATGGTCGGGGCGTGCTGGGAGAAGCAGCTCATGGCGTTGGTGCTTGAGTTCTGCGCCCTAGGAACGGCCTCCGACAACCTCAAGGCGGATTGCAGCTGGGACGATCCCCTGTTGAAATGGTCGAAAGACGTCGCCGCCGGCATCAGCTACCTCCACAGCGTGAGCTTCTTCGACGTCAAGAACGAAGTCCAGGTGAGCAACGCGAGCTATGAGCGGTGGCTGCAGTATGCAGTATGTATCTAACAGTCACTTTGCCCGCCGCAGGTTCACAACATTATCCACCGGGACATCAAACCGGACAACTGCCTGGTGACGGACACCTTCGGCATCAAGGTATCCGACTTTGGAGAAGCGCGCATGGCTGAAGTCAACAAAACGATGACCATGGTCGGAACTCCCTTCTACGTGGCCCCAGAAGTCGTCAAGGGCGATCACTACAGCACCAGCGCCGACGTCTACAGCTACGCCATGACCCTCTTATGCTTTGCCATCCGCGGCGAGAAGAGCCTCAGTGAATGGCTGAAGTCGGCGTACATCAAATCCAAAACCAACAGAAAAACGAATAAAGGTGAGGTGCTGCGAGGAGCAAAGAGGAGTACGATCGCCATTTCTTCTCTACCCTTCCTAACGTTGTTAACCTCAATCGTTCACGCTCGTCGCAGTCTCGGACAATCGAGTGGCTCACGTCATGGTGAACAAAAACTGGCGGCCACTGAACTTGGTCGAGGACCTGGGCGTGCCCACTTCGATCGCGAACCTGATCTCTATCTGCTGGCATGAAGATCCCACCGAGCGTCCCGACTTCAAGGAGATACAAGAGTATTTGATGAACGACTGCATGAGAGAGATAATGGGCACCGTCGATGGAACGGGACAGAGGAGGAGGACGAGCACGACAGGGATGAGAGTTCAGAGGAGGATTCTGGCGGCCCAAGCAAACAGGGAGGAGAAGATCATGAAGGAGAAGGAGGAAGAGCTCAAGGCCGCGGTCAAGAACGCGCTGGAGGATGGGGGAATCAGCCAGGAGATCAGCTCGAAAATGACCTATTTGGTGGGACTCTTCAAGGATATGGAGGGGAACATTGATGAGGAGGACGTCAGGGAGGCAACAAAGCTCATCGAGTGCATGAAGCTGGGGTATCCTCGAGAGGATGGAAGCGGCGACAAGGGTGACGAGGCCAAGGAGGAGAGCATGATGATGATCATCGACAGTCTGAAGGAGAAGTTAGAGGCGAGAAAGGAGTGGAGGAAAAACAAGTAAAAGATGATATATTGGGGAGGGTTTGTGGTGGGGGGAGTGGGGATTTTTGAGCATCAAACTTTTGAGAGAGTTAATTTTGTTAATTTTCCAGGGCCATTCCAAATATTTTAGATGCCTATAATTTCTCGTCCAGGCATTTATTGAAATATGGATGAACCGTTCACGGCCGGTCGACCCCCCACCAACTCCGGAAACTCCCCGCAGCGCTTCAGCTCGGTAGGATTCCTGTACAGAGGCGATATAGGTAATGAGGATAATGAGGGTGACATCTCTCTAGAACCTCAGCCTTCATCCAAGAAGAACCCTGTTTACGTAAAGTTAGGTTTACTTTTTGTGTTAGCAGGGACGATTACAACGATAGTCCTAACTATAAGATTCAATCTCATTCATGAAGCAGCCCACTGGATAAATCACAGTGATCTTGGGTACATCGGAGCAGTTGCCTACCTTGCGATGTGCATTATCTGCAACGTCCTCCTATTGCCTCAAACGCCGTTGGAAACCGCAGGTGAGCAACGTACGTGTACCTTAGAGCTTCTCTTACTCCCAGAGTCTAACCCAACGTCCTCCCTCAGCCGGCATGATATGGGAAGATAGCTTCTACAAAGCTTTAATAGCCGCCTGGGTCGGTAAACAATTAGGCAGCTACGCCTGTTTCTTCCTCGGCCGTTGGGGTTCCCAAAAAATCGAGCGCCGAGTAACCCGCACCGTCTCCTCCCTCCCCCGCCCCAGCGTAAAAGAGATGAAATCCAACAAAGCCAGCCTCATGCTAGAAGCGACGAAAAGAGTCTTCAAACAGAAACCCCACACGTTGACGTTCCTCAGCTGCGCGGCCGCCGTCCCCGCGTGGATTAAAAACTACGGCCTCTCGACGATCCCAGACGTTTCATTCATGAAGCACTTCGCGCCTTGGTGTGGTTTCTGCGGCGCTTTCTATTCGTGCGCGAACGTCCTCGTAGGAATGTCAGTAGGTAGCGGAGGTGACGACGACGCTGAAGAGGCTGAGAAAGGTTCAGGCGGGAAGGTGCTTATGGGAGTGATGGCTGGTGTGACGTTTGCTTTTGTTGTTGTGTTGTCTTATTATGCGAAGAAGGAACTGGAGGTGCAGCTTAAGGAACTTGATGAGGAGGAGAGAATATCGATGAAGAAGGTCGACGCAGATGAAATAGAGAGGAACGGGACGGCGAAATCAGTCACCAGCATGGTTTGAACAAATAATAACGAATACGTCGTTTCATATAATAAAATCTGCTTAATATTGTCTAGATCTTGACGTTCTCGCATTCCTCCTCCTCAAGCATAAAATCGCATATCCCGTCCCTGATGCTGAACTCCCTCCCCGTGTCAGGGCACTTAAGGACGCCGCTGACGACGTTCACGTTCACGAGAACGTGGTGGAGGGCCTGGAGGAAGGAGGTGTCGGACGTTAAATTAGGAGGGATCGTGGGGGGAAGAGTCGTTATGCCACATTGAGACGCAGCCTGAGGGGGGTTGCAGCGTTTTAGAACAAAGAGCGACGGGTTAGAGCGTTGGAAAGGATTATATATATATATATATATATATTCAAGTTCATATCGACGTTTTCCTCATTCAAGCCGCAGAATTATCTTCATTGTATCGCAAACCATGGTGCAAAAACACACACGATCATACAGTAAACTGTAAAGTAAACTGTAAGGCGATACTTGGACGGTAATTCCTTAAAATGCAATAATCAGTGGAAATTTAGTAGTAGTCCTCACTCGAGTGTCACTCGAGTGTCACTCGACGCACTCTACATACTCGACTTACCTGCACTAAAACTGGCCAGTTGACGTTCTGCATGACATGCTTGACGAATTTGTCGTTGTATTCTGTGTCCGTTACTCTTATCTCAGTGGGAGTTATTATTAAGGGGTAGCCGGTTGTGGCTGTACGAACGTTTGATCGGAGGTGATTGTGTGTTAGGAGTTTCATTATATTACTGCTAAGTAGTAAGCGTGGAGGAGTTTAGGAGTAGAGGAGGTAGAGGGAGGCAGAGGAACTTCTTTTTCGTTGGTCTTCTACAGAATGTTGGAAAATGAAGTGAACACAAACGCCGAGCAGTGACTATTAGTAGATAAATTGGCAGCTAGTGGATGAGGTGATGTGGTAGGACTTGGTAAATGTCGTAAAGTCGCGTAAAACAGGGAGCAAGCTTGTGTCTGCTTGTATTGTCTGCTTCTCAGGACAGTTCCAAAGTAAATAATCAATCAAAAAAAGTGGCACAGACTTAAAATGGAGGCATTTCTCGATGGCTACTTCAAAATTAGCGAGCGGGGCTCAACGATTCCGACTGAAATCCGAGCTGGAGTAAGCTCTTTCTTGACAATGAGGTGAGAAGCCTGATTCTAAGGAAGAAGTGAAGCGAGATGATTTCGAAGAGCTAAGACAGGCTGATTGCTTCTACCAAATAGCCCCAAAGGGGACCCCAAAGGGGGCAAATAGAGTCAATAGTAGTAGTACTCTGTGACGGCCCGACACTCACACACACTACAACTCCATCGTTACCAATCGTTATATTAAATCGACACCTGTCGCAGCTACGTCATCCTCGTAAATCCTCAAATGATGTCCTTAACTGGCCTTCCCTCCTCCTCCTCCGTCCTCTCAACCTGCTTATCCTCCTCCCTCGCCTCCCTCCTCGTCGGTCTAGTCGGCAACCTCCCCTTCGGCCTCGCACCAGGAATGGGCCTAACGGCTTACCTCGTCTACGGGCTCGTTTTAGCTGATGTTATGACGCTTAAAATGAGCATGACGGCTTGTTTTATTTCGGGCATTTTTATGGCCATTTTCGCGATTACGGGAGTTAGCAGGTGAGGAGACAATAAGCAAAACAATGGGAAGAAGTATTTATATATATATATATAATAAAATATTCACGTGGGGGTACTCGATCTCGCTAACGTTCTTATCGCTCTAAACTCTCGTCTTAGAATCGTGATGGGGATTGTGCCGATGAGCGTAAAGTTGGCGATTGTTGTCGGGATGGGAATTTTGGTTAGTATGATTGGTATGGTTAGCGTCGGGTTGGTGGTTGGGAACGAGAAGACGTTAGTTGGTTTAGGTGAGATTGAGGGCAGACGCTAAGCACATGGACAACGAACAATCCTAACCCACGCGACCAACCACACACCACCCACACAACCACACCACACACACAACACTAGGCGACCTAACAAATATCGACCTGATAATCTCCCTCTTCGGCCTTGTCCTAATTGGCTCCCTCGTCTACCACAACGTGAAAGGCGGCATCCTAATCGGCATAACGATCCTGACTACCATCTTCTGGTTCCTCGACTCCTCCTTCCCCGATAAGATCCTCGAGTTCCCCAGACTCTCCACTTCCGTGAGCGACTTCGTGGACCTCAGCTACGTCCTTGATCCCGTCCATTTGAAGGTGATGCTCCCCGCGATAGCCTCCTTCGTCTTCATCGGTATCTTCGACGTCTCCGGCGTGATGTTCGGGCTCTCCGCCCTGGGTGATCTAATGTCCCCAGACGGCACCATCCCAGGCTCCCTCTGGGGCTTCCTAGCCGCAGCCGCCGGAACTATCCTCGCCTCCTTAACCGGTTGCACCCCTATAATCGTAACCGTCGAGTGCGCCGCCGGGATAAAAGAGGGAGGTCGCACTGGTTTGACAGCTGTCGTGGTCGGGGTCCTTTTCCTCGTGTCTATTTTCCTTGCTCCGCTGCTTGGGAGTGTTCCTAAAGGCGCGACTGCGCCTGTTTTAATGCTCGTAGGTAGTATGATGATGTCAGAGAGTAAGAATATTAATTGGGATGATATGGCTAGCGCTATTCCGGCGTTTTTGACTGTTGTGATGATGCCGTTGACTTATAGTATTACCAACGGGATTGTTTTTGGTTTGATCAGGTAAGAAGAAGAAGATGTGTCCACACACCCCCCCTCTCCTTATACTTATTCGGCCACCACCACCCCCACAGTGCCTTCTGTTTCTATTTCACTACTGGCAAGTTTTTCGGTGATCTTCGAAGGTGGATCAGAAAAACCGAGGAGAGGGAGGCAGGCGGGGATGAGGAGAGTCAGGGCCTCATGCCCATGAAAAAGAGCAACAGCTTCGTGGGGGAGAACGGGACTGTTGTCAGGAGGCCCAGCTTTCTGTTGAGCGAGGGCGACCTTGAAAAGATAGACATGCAGGAGAGGGAGCAGAGGCAGAACTTTGGAGGGGGGGACAAGAGCAGCGGAGGAGGTTACGGGAGCGTCGTCATATCGTAGGCTTGATTTTGGGTGATGTTATTGAGAGGCGAGCGAGACAATTTTGAGCATACTAGCTCGCCACTTTGGGGGGGGGTAGAGATGGAAAGAATTTTCTTAGAATAAATAGCAATCTTTTCTAGCTCGTCTTTTTGCACACACAGAAGGAGAAGGCCGCGCTCGGCCCAAACTTTTCGTTGGGGAACCTGCCGAAGTTGAGCGCCTCGTCACCATAAGCGTAAAACTTGAAGTCGCCCCACCCCCGCTCCCCCAATTCTTTCCGCGCCTCCTCTTCGCTTAGCGCGTTTGCGCGAGCCTCCTCGCCATTATTTTTACTCTTGGACGCGTCCATGTACTGGAGCACAAGGACCGAACCGCAAGCTGCAGCAGCAGAAAGGTCGGCAAGCAACTTCACCTTGCCCGCTGCGCCGAGGTACATTATTAGACCCTCGGAGATGAAGAGGGAGGGTGCCGAAGCGTCAAAGCCGCAACCACCTAATTCTGTCGCCAAGCTCTTGTCCGCATCCAGAAAGTCTAGGTCGATGTTCTTCACCTCGCAATGAGCGGTCGGCACAGAGACGAGGTCCGAGAAGATTTTCACCTTACTCTTCTGCACGACTTCCATGTCGACCTCATACGACCCATTGGTAAATAAACGGTAGGCGGTCATCCGGTGCGGTCGCGTGTCCATGCCGGCGCCAAGATTCACGAGTTGGGTGAAACTCGGGGCGTGCTCCTCAATCCGGTCGTCAATGAAGCGAGTTCGAACAGCAGTCCACTGCTTGTGAAACTCGGGCCATTCAGGAAACTCAAACACGGCGCACATGGCTTCAAAGTTTTCGCTCAGCTTTGCGCCTTTTGTTCCAGCGAGGGCAGAGGCGAGCGGATCCCTGAAGAGGGAGTCCGGCCTTTTTGATTCCAGGGAGCGCTCAAATGCGATCATCATGGCACTGTCGTTCGTGAAGTTATCAACCTCGTCTAGATTCGACATTTTCCGTCCGTAATTATCTACTTCTGCTGTTTTTTTGCTGGTATGTGATGTGATGACCCCGAAGACCGTAATTATCTACTTCTGCTGTTGCTTTTGCTGGTATGTGTGGTGTGTGATGACCCCAAGACCAAGGAAAATAGGGAAGAGCAAATATCATAACTGGTCAAATATCAAATATCTTACACGATGGAAGTGAGTGCACCAAACTTTCCAGCCCAACACACAACGCTACAACACACCCTAGCGACTACCCCCATCCCCCCCCCCTTGCTCATCCACCCCAATCTTACACAAAAAATCTTCGCTCACGTCTCAGGGCTTCTTGTGGAAAAAAGCGAGAGGTGTAAACACCTCCCTCATTAACAGGCGCAACTGGAAGCGTCGCTGGTTCGTCATAGGTGAGGTCTTCGCGACATGCCCCCAAATCGTCCCCAAACGCCCTACATGGAACAAAATCCTCCATATATCCTCTGTAACAGCCTGAACTAACTTATCTGTCCCTTCCCACCCACTCCACCTCACCTTTCCTGCGGAAACACCTCCCAGATGGCCAATTCATGACCTACTACGAGACGTTCGATCAGAAGAAGGGTGTTCCGGTGAACAAGAAGGGAGTTATCCCTCTCAAGGATTGCGGCTTCCTCATGGTTGCTCATGCAAAGATGCAGCACTGCTGGGTGGTCAGGCACGAGGACCGTAGGCCCATCTACCTCAACGCAGAGAGGTGAGAAACTAAGAGAAGCAAATCGAAGAACCCGGAATGCGTTAATTCTGCTTCCGTCTCCGGCTGCGCTAGGAGCTTCAGACTAGATATCGACGCCAGAACCACCGCCATGCAATTCTAACTCGTTATGGTCAATCTTCATGCGACTCGCTTCGCTCGTCGCAGCGAGAACGAAAAGTTCATATGGCTCGAGGCCATTGAGAAGGCTTCTAAGATGGTGGAAGGGGAGGTAAAGGGAAAGCCGGACTTGACTCCGTACTGGGCAGCTCTGAAGCTGGACCCCGCCGCAAATCCCACGTTGAAGCAGATTGATCGCGCGTACAAGAAGGCTGCTCTTAGGGCTCACCCCGATAAAGGTGGGGATGCAGATATGTTCAAGGCCGTCACGGACGCTTACGAGATCATCACCAGTACCCTCGACGAAGAGGAGGAGGAGAAAAAGTACACGCATCTTACTTTGAAGGCTACGATCAAGAAGGGTCCACCCGGAGTTGGTTTCGGCATGGTCGTCGTTGAAGACCCCAAGAATGGTAGCATCGTAGTGAAGGAGGTCCTCGACGGTCTGAAAATTGTGGGCAAGACGGACCCCGAAGAATTGGAGGTGAGCAAGAAATATTGGTAGTATTTCGCAGCACTATTATCGCTGCATAATTCTAACTTGTCTAACTATTCGCTCCTCTTGTCTCGTCGCAGCTCAAGAAGGGAGACGTGGTAATTGCAATCGGAGACGATGACATCAGGAGCTGGCCATTGATCAGAGTGGTCCAGAGGCTGAACAACTTTAGGGTCCCGATCGGAGGCCTTGTGCCCCTCACTTTTGATAGAAAGGTCAGAGTTGACGGCGAAGAAGAGCGTGACGAGAAGCCCGACTTCTCAGAGGACCAGAACCCCTGGGATGAAACCGAGCCCGTCTTCGTCCCACCCCAGCCTGATGGAGAGTACGAGGAGGAACCCCGTGAAACCGCCAAGAGCATTTTCGAAGGACCTGACGAGGGCTACGATGAGGAAGCCACCCCCATCGACCCCTACCCGAATGAGAATTCCAACGGAGAGACGGTGCGTGCGACGAGCAGGAGCCGTGCCGCCACCATGTCTCGCAACGTTTTCAAAGACGACACTGAAAGTATGGCGGCCAAGATCCAAGAGCTCACGCAAACCAACGAGGATCTCGAGATTGAGATGAACGAGGCCAAGGAGAAGCTGGCTATGGCGGAGGCCAAGCTCTCCGGCATGAGGCGCGAAGTCGAAGAGGCCAACCAGACTGCCCAAGATTGCAACGAAAGGGCCCAGCACGCCGAGGTTGAATTCCAGCGCGTCCTCCTTTCCACGGAGGAGTACCACGAGGCCCGCCGACAACACCACGTCGCCCCGGAGAAGAGGGAGCCCGCTACCACCACGTCCAAGAATCTGAAGGAGGCCCGCGACAAGGCCATCGCCGCCGTGGCTGCCACCGATCCCACCGGGAACATGCTCCGAAAGTGGGAGAGGGAAGGAGAGTCGGCCGAGGACAAACTCAAGAGGCTGGAAGCCCGCCTCGCCATCAAGGGCCTCATCAACCTTGAGCAGAAGGGCTCCGCCGCCAACAAAGAGGCCTTGAAGATGAGGCAGGGCGACCTCCAGAGCCGCCTCAACCCGAATAGCCGCCTCAATCACAGCGACCTCAGGTCCAAGGGCGTCATCCGCGGCGCCAGGTCCGGCATGGACGAGTCCTCGGCGAAGATCATGAAGAAGCGCCTGAACCAGAAGCTCAAGTACCGCCCGAACCATTCAGACCTCGTCAAGGGAGGTATTTTAAGACCCGGAGCGAAGGGACGCGCTTACGGGAGCAGGGCGGTCTAAGGTGGGGTGCCAAGAGAAAGAGAGAAAGGAAAGAAGAGACACAGAGGGTGGTGGGGAAAGAAGTAAATACAAATTATTCGAAAAGGAAATAGTATTTGACCGAGTTAATAAATTACTTAAAAGCCAAGAAGCGCTCCCCTAACCGACGGCCTCCTCTTGACCTTGACACTCCCCGTCGAACTAGCCTCACTCGCCTCGCTCCCCGTCGACTCCATGCTGTTTGTCCTCTCCCTTCTTCCTGGGCTTCCCCCCCCCCTCCCCCCCCCCTCCCAATCTCTCATCCTCATCCCCACATGCTCCACCACGACTCTATCCGCCCAACTCCATCCCATAAAATCGAAGAAACCCAAATGCCCTCCAAAATCAACCACGGCAACCCCCAACCTCCCATTCTCAATCGCCATAGGAGGCGGAACAATAGGATCATCCTCAGCCGTAACAATCAAAGTATCAATATTAATATTATCAATATTCGTCAACGGTGAATTCTGTCTATAATAATCCTCCGGACTATCATAATCTAATAAAGATACTAAAACAGCATCCTCAAAACCACGTACAGTCATACAAGTCATAGCCTCCCGGAATTTTTTTTTATTAGAAACAGCTAAACGTGTACTCTCATGTAATAATAAAGATATTTTACATGGCACAGTCATAATGAAGTTACATATTCTACTAACAAACCCGTTTTCAAGGTGAGAGGATACTTTTGAATAGTCGACTGGTGGGGATACGCATGTTGCGCTGATGATGTTGGGGGGGGGAGGGGAGGAACCAAGGTATTTTAGGGTCATGCCGCCTCCTAAGGATTGACCGATTAGGTGGATGGGGGGGGAGGAGTAGTGGAAGTTTATGTGGGAGATTACGGTGGAGAGGTCTTTCCAGCCGTCGGCGCAGGAGGGGTGGGGGGAGGTGGGGGAGGATTTTAGGTTTAGGGAGGTTCCTGTTAATCTGTAATCGAGGATGCAGACGTGGACGTGTCCGAGGGAGGAGGTTAGGTGGAGGGTTAGGGTTTGTTGGAGGCATCTGACGAAGCCTGTTTCGCTGGAGTTGTTCATGCCGGGGAGGACGAGGACGAGGGTGTCGCCGGGCATGAAAGGGGGGGAGCAGGGAGGCCAGACTAAGGAGACCTGGCTACCGTCCGGAAGATCTATCGCCTCGGACATGACGTGATTCTGCAAAGCCAAGTGCTTAGGAGTAGGAGTAAACGGGTTCAACGTGTGCAGGATGGAGTGGAAAAGGGGTAGGTGGTACGGCATGAGCTTGGAGAGGAAAGTTGTCGTCACCACGCCACGAAGTTTAGGGTAAAATACGGGAAAGGTCGTCAAAGGGTGGGGGAAAAAACGGGAGATTAGGGAAGGGAGTTTCGGGCACGATCCGTACAGTCTGCGATTGAGATTAGTAAACATCACTGAACTGCGCACTGAACTGCGAACTGCGAACTGCGAACTGCAAACTGCAACTACTCTCACCTTGGAATTCTAACAGATGATAAATATTGACTGAAAATAATACTTATTATAAACGATCGCATTCCTAAGTCCTTCATGTGATGTATGTGCTTTATGACCGGGATCAAGTTTAAATGAACGAGCATTTTACGGCCCTAATACAGTTGCTGTACGACGACCCCTGTGATGATGCCCTCTTTGCTCTTCTAATTTAACGTCAAATGGAACGTTTCGATAGATTAATGTGATCTAGAGACGTATGTTGTCGTCTGTGTGGCAAAATCTCACGCAAAAACGTAACGTAATGCCGCACAAGTCCCCCTTGACCAATATTTGACATTTGGATCTATTCCTGGAAAGCGACGATTCAGCTACACGCTTGATATTCGTCCGAGATATACTATAACAGTGCAGTGAGTGAACTCTCGGTGGTCAGCACGTTCACATCGCCGCCGGCAATGTCTGCCGCAAATACAATAAATTGTATAAACAAATACAATAAATGCTGCTGCGCTCCCCTAAACTAAAGGCCGACTACCACATTCCTCTCACCTCTCTCTCTCTCTCGTCATCTCTCTCGTCATCTCGTCATCTCCCCCTATTAGGGTCCAGCCTCTCCCTTCCCCAATGCCCCCAATGCCCCCAATGCCATCCCCCCTCCTTCCCCTCTCCCTCCTCGGCCTAACTCTCTCCCTCTACGCTCTCCACGTCGAATCAATGGTAAAAAACCTCTCCTCCTCCTCTCCTTACTCCTCCCTCTGCGACGTCACAATCCCTCTAATCTCCGTCTCATCTTCCTGCTCTAAAACCCTCTCCTCCTCCGAAGGCCACCTCCTTAGTTACTTCGGAATCGTAGATGAAGGATCACCGTTTTATATAAACCCTCCTAACGCTTTCCTCGGTGTTATATTCTACACTCTTACGCTCTTCTCCTATTTAAAACCTAAAATTATATATTTATTAAAACCTTTAACTTATGTATCTTTAATAGTATCGTTATATCTTTTAAGTGTATTATATAGAAAAGGCGACGTATGTATACTTTGTTTGAGTACTCATTTATTGAATGCTTTTATTTTTTATGTAGTTAATAAAAGTTACAAAAAGGTTAAGAAGATATAATTACTTTTTATAAAGAATAAGGGTTTTATAGTACACAGCACGCATAAAGTTAGCAATTAGTAGTTTTTGTATCTTCACAATATCAGTTTGTTTTGTTTTTTTCATATGTTGTTGTTAGATTCTTCAGCGATGACATCATCTTCTGCGTCAATAAGACATTCGAAACCTCTCTTCCAGCTTTTATAATGGTCGGATTTTTTCCACAGGTAATACAGCTCGATTACTTCACGAACGGACTTGGTTTTTACGGCTTTGGAAACCAAGTTGAACTGTTTACCGTAGAGGGACATGGAGGTTTCAAAGAGGGACAGTTCTATTGGGGACCACTTTTCGATTGCTAGAGGGGTTCGGATCTGGGGAGGATGAAGGGGAGGGAGGGAGGGAAGGTGGACGATTAAGGTTGAGAATTAGAAACGATTGTTTAAATATTAATCCTTCGTGAAAAGATCCAAAGCTCTTCTTTCCCCCTCCTCGCCTTTCTGCGCTCGCCTCACCTTCGTCTGCATAAGCGCCAAGCTGCTGATCCTCTCAATCGGAAACGCCCCCTGCTTATAATTATACCCATAAGGCGAAATGGTCGCCAGCGGCGTCGTGAGGTTGTGTGAGAGGTGGAGGTACTGGTTTACGGCGTGGCCTGTCATGGCGCGCATGGGGTTGGTTTGGGGGAGCTTGGGATCCTTCTCTGTATCATGGGAGGAAGTTGAGATCTTTTTGGAAGGAGGAGAGGGAGAGGAAGAATGGGTTGAGACGTCTTCTTCTGGGATGGGTTAAGGTGTACATTAAGGAGAAGAGGAGTTAGAATAGAGGAGACATTGCGGTGTGCCATTTGACCATTGTGTGCCATCGTTTCTAGTAGTGTTCCATCGTAAATACGGCATTTACATGAAATTTAACCACAATCCCAGTGTTGCCTACTAGTCAACTTCGTGAAATTACAATAATATTTAAATTTAGGGCTTAAATTTGGCAGAATATCTGCCCTCAAATCAACGTTATGCGATACCTCGATCAGCGAATGCGTTCATGATGTTGTATTTTAACTGAAATCGCAGCGTTGGGAGCGTATTGCATCGATTGCGTGCTTCGATATCATATATATATCGCCGGCAAACGTTCTTTACGTACCCTTGCGTTTCATTTTAAATTTTAATGATGGGAGAGGCGCTTTTGCGAAAAAAAGTGAAAGACAGATCAGGCTTGCTTTTCACCACCAGAGCCGCCGTATCAACAGTCTGTGGTTTTCTCTTTCGAAAAACATTCACATCGTTTATACCAAAAGCTCTTCTAGAGGCTGCGAATCCGACGAATAAACGGCTCTTAAGTACAAGCAAGTCTTTCCCCGCTCATAGTCCGAAGGTCTTCATAAACTCCTCCTTTCCCCTGTCCCCCCCGTGTCCTTAAAACGAACCATGTTTCTTTCAGGGACGGCAACGCCGCCGAGGTCGGCTTCCAATATTAGCATTAACGTCAACGACAGCACTGGAGAGGGAGGAGGTGAGGATATCTTTTGAGGAACTGCTTTTATTGCACAGGCGAAAGGGAGCAGCAGCTCTCTTATAAGACCGCTGAGACCTTTGCGACCTTTGTATTGTGGGTTAGTCGGTGACATCTCGATGTGTGTGCAAAAAAAAGCGATGTGTGGCCCAATTTTCAATGTTTTATATCCCTCCAAACTAACCATGGCCGCGCCGCAGTCGAGGTGCAACAGCACACTCCCGGCGGGAGCCGGAGAACAGGAGGTTCTGCGACGCCGCTCGTCCAGACCATGCTCCGCTCTAGCGACGACATAAGAAGTCCGGGAGTTCAGAAGACTCCCAAGCTGACAACATCAAAAACAACAGGTGAGTTGATACAGCAGCATGTGATAACCAAGTACCATTATAAATAAGACGCATCGTTTAAAAAATATCCCTACTTCGTCTGCCGTTCTCGCTGTTCTTCCTAACCCCCCCCTCCATATTCCCTCCCCGCCCTTCCCCTTCAGTCCCCGTCCCCCCCGTCCCCGATTTCATGACCCAAACCGACGCCAACGGCAAGGCCACAACCCCCCGACCAGTCTCCTCCCCCGTCCCCCAAAATCCTCCCCCCCCTAATCCCTGGTGGAGGAACCTCCTCTTCTGCTGTTTCACGGATGACGAGTATGAGCAGGCGAAGACTAATGGGAATACGCCTAATGGGAAGAGAGCTCTTTTTCAGAATAACAATAATTCAGAAGCGAAGCTTAGCACAAGAAATGTTATCGGAGGTGAGTTTGAGTCGAGGTTTTAGACTATGATGTTGGCGAAACGGTTGATTGAAAGTTTGTTTTATTTAATGTTACCCGAGAGCAAACGCGTCTGCATCTGTCAAAAAACAAAAAACAAAAAAGTAATTCTAATTCCTTCCCTCAACGTATATTCTACAGTCCCGCCAAGTAGTCGACCTAATTCCTCCCCCGGTCCAAAATTCACTTCCATAAACCCCAACGTACCCCTCCCCCCTCCCCTCCCCATCCTCCAAAAATCCCTCCTAAAACAGACTCCCCCAACCGACCCTTACTACCGCGACATCGCAGGCGGAACGTTCAGTAAAACAAACGAAAGGCTCCTCCCAAAACAGGGAGACGATAAGCCGTGTCTCGTCCTTGATTTGGATGAGACGCTCGTGCATAGTAGTTTCAGGAGGTGAGTAAGACAATTGTCGAGTGCGTTGTTGTTTGTACACGGTTGTGTGAAGCGGCCGCTCTCTTTTTCGCGTTTTTTTTTGGCATAGCGCCCCCCCCACACACACACACACAACTTCTCTAACATATAACATTCGTCCCGTTTTCCCTTCCCCAGTGTTTCCGGCGCCGACTTCGTGATCCCCGTGAAGATCGAAGACGTCGTTCACTACGTTTACGTCGCAAAGCGTCCCTCCGTCGACCTGTTCTTATCCCAGCTCTCCCAACACTACGAGATAGTCGTCTACACAGCTTCCTTGAACAAATACGCTGACCCTTTACTTGATTTACTTGATCCTAAAGGCGTTATTAAGCATAGGCTGTTCAGGGAGAGTTGCGTGCAGTATGGAGGGAATTATATTAAGGATCTTAGCGTCATTGATAGGAATCTTAAGAGGACGATTATCATCGATAATTCACCGAGCAGTTATATCTTTCAGCCGGAGAACGCTATAGGGTGCTCGAGGTGAGAAAAAACCGTTTGAGTTGTTTCACGTTGCAATCTGCACCCTGCACAATATGTTGTTTTTTTCACTTACCGCGTTTTGTTAACGTCGGGGTCTCACACTCCCCCCCCCCCCCTCCCCTCTCCCTCGCGTTTTGTTCAGCTTCATCGACGACAAGAACGACCGTGAGCTCGACCACATACGTTCTTTTCTTCTAGCCTTAAAAGACGTGCCTGACGTGCGAATGCAGGTCACTAAATGGAAGGATTATAAGGAAGGGAAAGGCGATTATTTGAGCTATGATGAATTTAAATAGTGGGATGAGGGGGGGGGGGGAGGGAAGAAGGGGAGGAAAGTGTATAGGAAGGGGGGGAGGGGGGTTGTACACAGATAAATTATTGGCGTTGGGGTGGAGGGTGGGGGGGATGAGGGGATGAGGGGATTGGGGGGGGACGAAGCGAAGGGCCGACACGTTTTACTACACTTTACTACACGGTTTATTTAAAACGTGCTGGGACTGTTTTTTACTAAAGTGAAAAAAAATTAGGGCTAATATTAGTTTTACATTCTACTTGAATCTCACGACTCAGTGCTCCTTTCTCGTGGGTACTTCGTCGATTTCTCCCTTCTCGAACTGGTGCTTTTTGTCTTCGTGGCCGTGGGACTTTGGAGCGTATTGGATTGCCGTCATCTTCTTCCAGCCGTATTCGAATGTGCAGAAGGCGGCGAAAGCGAAGATTGCGGGCTGGAAAGGGGGGGGGAGGGGGGGTTGGGGGGGGTTAAAATGAAATTAATTATATATGGTTACCATGGTACGGAGAAAGACGGGGAGGACCAAGTGGAGCGAGGGAGGACCTCGGTCACTTCGCTCGCTCCACTCAGTACGCCGCAAGCGGCATTGGGAAGAAGCATTTGTTTATTCTGCGGTTTATGCTGCGGTTTATGCTGCTTATTTTACTCACTCTGAGACCGGGGAAGGGATCCCGCCACAGACCAGATAAAAGGGGATGTTTACGCCATGAGTCTTGTCCTGCGAATGGCATTTGATTATGATACTGATATAATGTGTGTGTGTGTGAGTGATGTAATGTGTGAGAAATAACGAGCGCGAGGAATAAAGATATGGACAGCAAGAGATCATCCTCGCAGGTCTGCCCCAGCATGGGCCTTTAAAGGGAAAAATAGTGTTTATAATCATCGTTTCTCTAATATCTACTATAAGCACTGTCTCTTATAATATAATGATAAACGTCACGTGTATCTAAATTCTTACATTTAGTCTACAAATGCCCTTTTTTTGCCCTACAAATTGCCTAGAAATGGCCCAGATTTTCACTTCTCAGGGTATGGGAGAGGCGAGGCTTATCAAAAGAGGCTTATATTTCATAGGGCTTAGGCTTACAAATCCCTACAAATATCATAAATTTCACCTCTCATACAAAACATGGACTGGTCACACATCAAAGTTAGCACACTCGACGAGGCCACTCGTGATGAGGGTGGCGATGGGTGAGTCGTCTTTTGAAGTCGAATAGAAATGAGGAAAGGAAGGAAATGTTGTGTGTGGGATCGATGGCCTCCAAATCTCGACGGCACTCCCTCTTAAACCTCATTAATTGTGCCAAACGTCACTTATACCTTGCGTTGAATGCACTCGGAAACTGTTGATAGTATCTCTATCCCCGAGTTTCTGTCAATCCCTTGTCACACCCTTCTATTAATACTGCAGGGTACCTTTCTTTCCGTTGTACTTCCACTTTAAGTCGTCAAGTGTCGTCAAGTGTCGTCAAACATCACTTAAAAACTAACCAACCTCCCCGTCTGTTGTCTTTCCTCCAGCCGCTCCGCCAAAGACGTCTTCCACGCCAGTTCCAACCCCGGCTGCGTCGCCTTCACCTACGAAGACATAATCCTAATGCCGGGTCACATTTCCTTCCCCGTTCACGAGGTTGACTTGACATCTCACCTCACCAAGAAGATCAAGCTCAAGGCCCCTTTCGTCAGTAGTCCCATGGACACTGTTACGGAGAGTAACATGGCGATCAACATGGCTCTTCAAGGAGGTGAGAGGAAGGTTGACGCAAGAGTATTTCCAGCATTGTATGAAATTGCGTCTCTAACAAACGTTTCCTACTTATCGACAATCTCTGAACCTTTCAGGAATCGGCATCATCCACTCGAACCTTTCCATAGAAGAGCAGGCAAGCGAGGTCAACAAAGTCAAAAAGTACAAGAACGGTTTCATCACCGACCCAGTTTGTTTGAGTCCCGACCACACCGTAGGTGACGTCGTTGAGATCAAGAAGGTGAGAAGACCGACCGACCAACAATTAAGCGCACCCGATGAGAGACGTAAGAACCACGCCCGCGAGTTTTACACGTTATTTTACTGTGGAGAGCGAAGCGAGACCATGGTAGCTAAACAGATGAACAGAGTATATAATATGATACCATTCGACCCGACCATGGTAACTAATTATGATAATATCATATTACTTTCCTCCTCCCCCCCCGCGAACAAACACAATGGACACACACACACACACACATGATTTAATATCTCACACAATACTTCCTACTTATTATTAAACACTTAGACCCTCGGATACTCCGGCATCCCGATCACCGCCGACGGTAAGATCGGTTCTAAGCTTGTAGGTTTCGTCTCGGCCCGTGACATCGACTTCGTCGACGAGCCTACCACCCCGCTTTCTACGGTCATGACCACGGATGTCACGACGGGGAAGGAAGGATGCTCACTTGAGGAGGCTAACCAGATTCTACGTGGATCCAAGAAGGGCAAGGTAAGCCGGCGTGTTCACGATTGTTGGTCTAAATTAGCTCCGCTCGCTCGCTCGCTCACTCCCCCACCCCCACCCACTTCCCCCCACCCAGCTCCCCATCGTGGACGCCTCCGGTAACATCGTCTCCCTAATCGCCCGCACCGACCTCCACAAAGCCCGCGACTACCCTAACGCTTCCCGCGAACAAAAGAACAAGCAACTCCTCGTCGGCGCCTCCATCGGAACCCGCCCCAACGACAAAGACCGAGCCTCCGCCCTCGTCGAAGCCGGCGTCGACGTGATCGTAATCGACTCCAGTCAAGGCGACTCAATCTTCCAACTCGACATGGTCCAGTACTTGAAGAAGACGTTCCCTACCGTCGAAGTTATCGGCGGCAACTGCGTCTCATGCTCCCAAGCTCTCCACTTAATCGAAGCCGGCGTCGACGGTCTCCGCGTCGGAATGGGCATCGGCAGTATCTGTACGACTCAAGAAGTCTGCGCAGTAGGTCGCGCTCAAGGTTCGGCCGTCTATCACGTAGGACGTTTCGCGAGGAAATTCGGTGTTCCTATCTTAGCTGATGGGGGGATTCAAAGTACGGGTCATATTACTAAAGCACTTTGCCTAGGTGCTAGCTGTGTTATGATGGGTTCGATGCTCGCGGGTACTGAAGAAGCTCCTGGAGAATATTTCTTCCAGGACGGCGTCAGGCTTAAACGTTACCGCGGGATGGGGAGTATCGAAGCTATGAGTAAAGGCTCGGAGAAACGTTATGTGTGGGGGGATGATGCTATTCAGGTTAAGGTCGCTCAGGGTGTGAGTGGTAGCGTCGTTGATAAGGGGACGTTGCGCCGTTACATTCCTTACCTCTGTCAGGGGGTGAGGCATGGGATGCAGGATGCGGGGGTCAGCTCGCTTGAGATGGCGTGGGAGAGGCTTTATGACGGGAACTTGAGGTTCGAGATTAGGAGCCCGGCGGCGCAGAGGGAGGGAGGGGTTCACAGTTTGCACAATTATTCTAAGAGGTTGTACTAAACGGAACGGAAACGGAAGGGAAGGAGTCGAGGGTTAATGGGGAAACAATTTTGTGGGTAGGAAAGAAAAAGAGGGGGACTGAGAACTAGGAAAAACGAAATGAATGGGGCTTGCGACGTGCGACCGGTGACAACAGACAGTGAAAAGGGGAGTGTTTTTCCGTAAGGGGAGCGGTTTGTCTAAGGCGACTAAAAAACGCTTAAAAACGAACGGCCGTTAAGCGAGCTTATTTTGTTGAAAAAAGTATATGTTTCTTTAAGTAGCCTGTTTTCCTTAGGGCTTCAATAGCTTTGTTACTGCGCTTCCAGTTTCGCTATCAAATCCTTTAACATATTTTCATCAGCTCCTGCGAATTCAGCTACCTTCTCTCCGTTGTTCCATCCCGTGAAGGTGGGGACGGATGAAATTCTAGCGGAGGCGGCGGCGTCGGCGTTATCGTCGACGTCGATTTTACCGAAGGTTACGGAAGGGTGGGCGGAGGAAAGCGCCTCGTAGACTGGTTTGATCTGAGGGGGGGGACGAGGGGAGGATGAGGATAAGATAAAAGGGATGGCGTGAGGAAATACCGCTTCCTAACGCCGTTCTCACCATCTTGCAGGGAGGGCACCAAGTCGCGGTGTAATATAGGATGCACTTCGAACTGTCCTGCAGCTTCTTCACTGGCTCCTCATCTGACAGCGTGATCACGGAAGAGAAAGAGCGCTTGGAGGTGGGGTTTGCAAGAGAGAAGCACCGAGTTGCCGCGGATACGGTTCGCAGCATTGTGTTGTGTGGGTGGATGGTGGCGTGGCGGGGTGTGCAATTGAATTGGCGGAAAAATAGACGAGAAACGAGCGGCTGAAAGTTGCTCAAATTCTCGGAAAAAAGTCTTCAGGAAATCGCCTCTGCGTACCAATTTGAACAGATCGATAGCGATAGAATCCTTTATACTACCCCCCCTTCTGGTGTGCCAAGCCCTGAGCAGCCTAACGCGTCCAAACAAAGGCTTTAGCATTAATTAAAACGCACCAACGAAGTTCGACCCAAAGCCCCGTAACCATGCCTGTCTCCAACGATATCGCCAACTGCACTGCGATGCTCGACGCCCTGTACCTCTGCGCCACTCCCCCTAAGCAGTTCTCCAACCTCTACCTCTACGGCTCTTACTCCCCTTGCTCCGACGAGCGGCACAACCTGAGCGTCTGCATGTCCGCGAAAGTTCAGTCCGACCCAGAGGAAGCGAAGAGAATCCTAAAAGATCTCATCGTGCTCAGAGGCGAGAAGGACATGCGGCTAAGGGAGAACAGCCCGACCGATAAGACGGTCTGGAATTTGAAGAGCAAAGGCGAGGAGGGGTGGTTTTAGCGGAAATAGAATAATGCGGAGAAATGGGTTGATAAAATTTGATTTAATGGTTATGATCGTTTATTATATGAATTGGTTTTATGATATTTTTATGGTGATACGGACTAGCAACGTGTAGTAAATAAATGTATTCTTATGGTGTATGGACTAGTAAAGCGTGTACAGTGTAGGGGAATTTCGGACCGCAGTTTCTACTTCTCCTCATACTGGTTCTTCTTCTTCTGAAGCTGCTGGCTAAGCATCTTGAGCGTCTTCTCTATCTCCGCATTCTCATCTTTTAGCGCCTCGTTCATCAGGAAAGTATTCGCAATTTTCACGCGGGTTTCCTCACTTATCTGTTGCATCGTTTCGAGATCCATAGCCTGGTGCTGCTCAATTCTCTCGGTGGCCCTCTTTAGATCATCCGGCAGAACGATCGATAGCTGTTTCGCGCTCTCGTTCAGAGAGATTGATAGCTTTTTCTTGATCTCGCACGCTAGTTCGAGTAGCTTTTGCTCCTGCATACAGCTGTCGTGCTCCAATTGCATCATTTTGAGGTCCTGATCTGCTTTCTCGATACCCTCTGCGAACGATTTCAACTTCTCTTGTTTCTCCCTGGTGACTTTCTCGGTCCGAATGATCTGGTTGTTCCTACTGGTCGGAGTGAGGGAGTTGAGGAGGGGCGAGAAAATATTGCCAATGGAAGCGGCAGGGACAGGGCCGGGAGTGAGAGGAGCAGTGGCTTTGTTGGCGGCGACAGGGTCGGGAGTGAGGGAGGTGAGGGGGGGCAGGCAAATATCGGGAGTGGCTTTGGCGTCGACAGGGCCGGGAGCAATAGGAGCAGGGGCTTCCTTGGTGACTTTGTTGTCGGCGTTGTCGGCGGCAGATTTACTTTTTTGGTTCATTTGGTTGACCATTCGTGTGACCATATTCGTGGTGGGCGGGGCGAGTTCTCTTTGGATGACATTTGAGGACGAGGGGGTATATAATATTAGAGGTCGTTACTTATTGTTGAAAAAATAAGGTTTAAGAGTTCCAGGCCAAAGCCAGATTGCCTCAGAACTCATCAAGCTTCAAACATTTGTTTTCACGCCACCTCCAACTGTCTCCCCCTCTTCCTGTTGCTGTTGCTACACACAGTATCGTCGTGGAATTGTATGAGCTCGTTCCATGACCAGCTGAAGGAAGTCAGACGACAAGCCGCTGCGAAACAGGCGGCAGCAACCGCCCTGTCGACGACAGCGACCCCGGGCGACAGTGTCAACCAACCCCAGGAGCCTGACCCGTCTATCATCAGACGACCGCCCGATGTCGACGCTGAGGCCTGGTCCGCCTTGCCTGATGATCTGAAGGCGGAGCTCGCCGCAGGGCTGCACACTGCAACATCTAAGCGTCCACGCTCCCCTCCCGGCGCTGCCGCTCCCAACCCCAGTTCCACCTCCACCATCGACACGATAAGCTTCGGGAGCCATCCTTACATTCGCGAATTGATGGAGAGAGGCCAGGTCACCTTGAGGCCTACTACTCCCACGTATTTCTCCGGCTCTGGCAAGAGGCTCGGTGCTGAATCTTCCCAGGGCGCTAAAAAGCGGCCAAAGACTAACGGGTTGTCAAATACGACCGCGATATCTCTGCTATCCGACTCTGATGATGATGACTCGGACACGGAAGGACCTGTGATCCTCCCTCTTTTGACGCAGAATTTGTGGTTTGACTCGACCTGTCAAGAGCTCCGCATGCGCCACCTGAAGAAGACGTACTTCTCTAGTGGTTCTCCTTTCGTGGCTTGTCAAGAGCTAACGGGGTCGCTCCTCCAGCACCTTTCCTCGTCGTCGTCCTCCTACTCCATCCATGACCAACAAATTCAGCAGTCGCCACGCTCGGGTGTAGGTTCCGATCTTAGGTACGGTTGCGCTATGCTATTTCCTAAATCACGGGCGCCCACTGTGATGGGAAGCTTCATGTTCGTGAAGAGGTGAGAAGTGCCCCCCCCCCTCCCTTCCTCCTCTACCCACCCCACTCAACCCTCACCCCACATACCGCAGCAAAATGACACGAGGACTGACGTTCGGTATCGTTGAAAATGTTCTTTTAGCTTCCACCCACCTCGAGTCATTCAACGGCCCGAGAGACCCCGGGCAAGAATTTCGGGCCCTGCAAGTCGTCGAGTTCAAGGAATTTGTGGAGAAGCTGGTCAGTTTGAAACTGATCAAGGCTGCGGCTGTCATGGGAGACATGAATTGGGACGACGAGAAGGCTGCTGTTTCGAAGAGGGCCTTGGGAGATACATCGATGGCGAAGCTGTTGGGGGGAGAGTGGATTGACGCCTATCGCAATCTTTACAGCGTAGATGCGCATAACGGCTACACTTACGACGGAAACCAGAATGCGATGTTGTCTTCGAATGGTTTCCGTAGACGCTTCGATAGAATTCTCTTGTACCCGGCAAATAAGGTGGAGGTCTCCAAGGTAGAGATTGTCGGCCGAGAGGTTATCGAAGGAGGAGAGAGGGTCCTGCAGTCCGGGAAGAGGTCAAAGATTACGGGGAGCGATCATTTTGGGCTTCGAGCTGTCGTCAAATTCGACATTTAATTCTAATTGCAAACTCCACATGTCGGTTTCTTTTTTTTATTATTACTCCCTCACCCCCCCCCCACACACACACACTTCACAACCCAAACTATCCCTTCGCAATTTTCCCTACAATTGTTTCGCTCAATGCTTATTAGTCGAGGCCGATCTCTTGGAGCCCCTGCTGCAACAGCATAACTATTTCTGGTTTCCTCGCCAACAGGGCCCTAAGTTTGTCGGGCTGGATTCCGTGCCCCTCCAGCACGCTACTGTCATCGTCCTCGATATCCAGCTCGTATCTGACGCCATCGGGGGGCGGGGGCGGCAGCCTGTCGGCCTTGACGTTCTCTCCGGCGATGAGCTTGCTGAGCACGGTGCGGCCCTCGACAGGGGCGGCCTTCTTGGGGTAGAGGTAGTCCTTGAATTCCTCGTTCTGCCACATGGCGATGAACTCTCTGCTGAAATCCTGGCTCCCCTTGAGGAGGCCACCCTTATTGCTGCTCCGCAAGGTCTGCACATTCTTGCCCATGGCGTTACCGACGTTTGTCTGGACCTGGCGCCACATGTAGAGGAGGAGGCCCTTGGTCTTGTCGCAATGACTCACCGCGCACTTCTTGTACGCCTGGAGCGCAATGCGGATGATGACCTCCCAGAAGTCGGAGAAGCGGAGCTTCCTGACGCCACCGTGGTGGGTACCACTCGCATTGGCTACTCCGGCGAGGTACAGGTCGCCGATATCAATCATGGTGAGGGAGGAGCCCTTGGAGGTGAGGCCAAAGTCAGAGGCGAAGCGGATGAAGTCGGCGTACCCCATTGCGGAGGTCATGCTGTGAGGATGCGGGTAACGCGTGTTTTTCGAAGTGTTAGGATAAATTGGGTTGGGGCTCAACGAACGAACATGAATGAAGACTATCCATTCCCTCACGCACCTGTTCTGCTTCAAACGCATGCTGGATGAGACGGACATATCAGAGGACTGGGCGCCCTTGTCTAACTTGGCCTTAGTCTCGTCCCTGAGCTCGTCGAAGTTCTTGCTCTCGGCGTGGAAACCCCGGTGGCTCGCCTTCTCTTTCGCAGACGCCATGCCTGAGCTAGCGTAGTACTCGAAGATTTTTGTGAGGGAGGCTTTGAAGTATTTGTGCAATTCTTTGACGCTCGTGTCGTTTTCCAGCACAACGTCGATGCTCTTGGGAGAGCGACGGGACGCCAGGGGCAGCACGTTCTCCATGAGCAGCTGCTGAAAGGCAGCCTCGGCGCTCTGCTCAGCGGACGAAGGGTAGAGCTTGGCACTGAGCTTCAGAAGACAGGTGAGGAACTCGTTGTACGTAAGTTTGTCCACGCTATTGCTGAGGCCACTGTCGGGGTTGACCTGGGCTCCCTTTCCGAGGGTGCGCTTCTTGACCAAGCTGATGAAGACGAGCTCAATGTCTGGCTTGCGAAGGGGGGTTTTGATCAAAGTGCCATCAAGCAACTTTGGGAAGGAGGGGAGATGGGAAGGGAAGCGTCACGAGAGGGGCGAGACACGTTGGGGGGTGAGGGATCACGAGGGGTTAGACATGTACAGATTCTCGCACTCAAACTACAAAAACTACAAACTCTCTCTCGCATCCCGGCCCATCCTCCTTCACTCACCTGCACGTCTCGAGCCAACTGCACCATCTGAGTCAACGCAAGGTGCTCGGGGTCGAGCGCATTTCCATGCAGGGTGTAGTAGGTGAAGATGTTCCACAGTTCAGCCTCGACGGAACCCATTGTGTGTGCAGAGAGTGGGACGCAGGGGGGTGGGGCGCGGTTACTTGACTGCAGGGGGGAATTACAGGGATATGTTAGCTGCAATTGAGATTATGTTTTATATGGGGTCAATTCTTATGATACACGACCGAACACACAAATTCGGTCCTTAACAGCTGCCAAAACCCCCAGTAAGAGTTGTAAAATCCTGAGCAGCGGACCATCGCCGAAATCTTAACTGTTGAGAGAAAAGGCAGTGTGTACAAGGATCGCAAGGAAGATAAAAGAGATAGAGGGTAACCTAGGGGACAAGATTGTCGCTAAGAACAAGTAAAACTCCTGCGGGCGCTCTATATCTTGCTACTCACACTCGTTTTGGACTGCAGGATTTCTCTGTGCGCAGATTTCAGAGTCCTTAACCCCCTCCCCACCTCAAAATCCACCTCGGTTCAACGGACAACCGCAATAATTCGAGTGATTGCGTCGAAGTGCTCTGTTCGTCCCCGCCCTAGATTTCTTCTCTCACAGCGTCCCAACAAATTTACCAAGCACTTCCCCAGCACTTGGGAACCAACTGTCTCCCCAACCCCCAACATGTCGGACAGCCCTCCAAAGCTGGAGCGTAACCCGTTCCCGATTCAAATGAGCGACATCGGCCCTGCCCAATTCCGCTTGGAGATCACCAACAAGGGCGGCCTGCCAGCGCACCGGGAGCAAAGAGGGATTGTATTCAGACAGGACCCTGAGGTAAAGGCCCGATGACTTTCCTCTTTGTTAGTAACTCGATTGGAGCCCATGTCGTTCTAACCGCCCCTCTCGCCCTCAGTTGCCGGAAGGTATTAGCAGAAGAAGCCTTCCCATCGTGGACCAGGGCACTCTCAAGCAGGGGACTTACATATCACCAGTCGCTTCTAATCAGCAATACCCCATCGACTCCTCCAAGATCAACAGCCTCGGTCGCCAGGTGGAGTCGAGGATGAAGTCTTCGGGGAGTATCACGTTCAACGCTACTGAGAAGCCTTTGGAACGCGCACCCCCGCCCATGCCGAATAACAATATTGGGCCGGCGCAGTACTTTCTTCAATTGACACACATGGGGGGGCTGCCCGCTCAGAGGGAGCAGAGAGGGATTCGGTTCAGGCAGGACCCCGAGCTCCCCGAGGGGATCAGTAGGCGCAGCCTGCCTATTGTTGACCAGGGAACTCTTAAGCAGGGGCAGCCCATAAGCGCCGTCAGCGGCGCTCAGCAGTACCCAGTTAAATCCAACTCAAGTATGGGACAACAAATAAATTCTAGGATGAAATCCTCAGGCAGCATCACTTTCAACGCGACCGAAACGCCGCTGGAACGTGCTCCGGCGCCGGAGCCAAATAATAATCTTGGGCCTGCACAGTACTTGCTGCAATTGACACATACGGGAGGTCTCCCTGCACAGAGGGAGCAGAAGGGAATCCGGTTCCGACAGGATCCAGAGCTCCCTGAGGGGATCAGTCGGAGGAGCCTTCCGGTCGTGGACCAGGGGACCCTTAAGCAAGGCGTGGCGGTCAGCGCTGTCGACCAGTACCAACAGTACCCGGTAAAATATAGTAACTCTCTAGGCCGGCAGGTTCAGTCTCGTCACAGGTCCTCTGGCACCGTCACAATGAGCCGGCGGCAGAACGAGACCGGTCGCGCGCCCCCTCCCATCTCCGCCGATACGAACGGCCCCGCACAATTCAACCTCAGCCGCAGCATGTCCACTGGTCAACTTGACAACTACCCCGCCAAAGAGCCCCGCACAATAACAAGAGCCGAGGCGATCAAGAAGGGGTCTCAGCTCTTCAACCTCAGCATGCCCAGAAACGATAGCATCAGCTCCTGGCTTCAAGAGCACGGCAAGGAGGTCAAACTTTTCAAGCAAAAGGGCAACGGAAAGCTGCGTCAAACCATGACGAAGAAGAAGAAGAAGAAATATAACGCAGACCCAAATGTAGACACTGACGTCTACGAAGCGGAGGAGAAGAAGGACGCCAAGGATGAGATAAATACCATTCAAGATTGGCTGGATAAAAATGGTCTGCCAGGCAAACACAATATATTCAAGGCAGAGTTCGAGAGGAGGGACAGAGATAAAAGCGGCGGACATGTCAAGCCAACGTTTGTCTCAGTCATCCCCAAGTACAAATACTGAAACTGAAACCTTTTTTGCTCTAACGCGGGAATTACTCTTTTTTTTCACTCAACCGCCATTGATTCTCACTAATACTACTCACAAAGCTTTACGAGGGCCAAAAGCGTACGCCAAAATGCTGAGAAACAGTCCTTCCATCGCCTTGTCCTTGATTTCTATGAGGACGTTCGCTGCGAAGAGTTGGTCCGAGGCCTTGTTCCTGTACTTTCGGATCTTGGACGCCTCACCCGGGGCGGGCATGAACAAGCATCTAGGACCAGACGCGAGGTGTCTCTTGACGCATAGAATGACCACCATTTTTTTCGAGTACTCGCGATACCTGTTCTCACCGTCTTGCAGCAATTTCAGCAGCCCTTCTTTGTCCTCCTTGCTCCGTTCGCCCACGCTATTATGCAGGAAGTCGATTGGTCTCATGCCCTTAAAATTGCTGGAGAACAGGCCAACCGGGTGAAGTTGGATAAGTTTCTTGAAAGTTTGAATGTCATTAAAGGTTGAGTTGCGGCAGGCAACGTGAAGAGGTAAATTGCCAAGAGAATCGCTTGTAGAGCAGAGGGAGATTTTGGTTGGCACACTCAAACAAGCGAATAGCTTGTTGAAAAGCTGGATAGGAGAATTAAAACATATCAAGCAATGGAGACACGTCCAACCCTCTTGATTTTTAGCTAGAAACTCTACGTAAAAGGGGCTCTCCGAACTAGAGTCCGAATCCTCCTCCGGTGTCTCTTCGCTTTGGCTTACAGGGCGAGAGAGATAGGATAGGGCTTCGGGCCAATGAAGATTGCTGGCCAGGTATATGAATCCGTGGACACCGTGGACGTCAGACGACATGTCGGACGTGAATGGGGTTGGTTTTGCTTGCCTGAGCCTGAGGGGCAAGGAGAGGGCAAGAGAGGGCAAGAACACCCATGAGAAGTCAGTCAAAATAGGTTACAAAGTAGCAGGGAAGCAATGGTGGGTAAGTTCACGCATAGCATACCTAACAGAAATTGCCTCTTCAAAATTTCTCACCTCGGTCCGTTTGTGTTGTGGAGAGGAGGTGCCCTTGTACTCTTTGCCTTCAGCCTTCAGTTCCATTCAGCCCAGCCAGAGTCCTGGCACTGAAATTTAAAAAATACCCTGCTCTCTTTGAAGCGCGGCTGGAATAATATATCAGAGCAAACATCTGACGTTATATTACTGCAACCGTAAAGATAAATTAAATCAACCGCCCACCCCCGTGCCGTTCCTAATCTACATTTCTTCCGAAAGCTGTTTGGCCTTTTTTACCTGACTCAAAATGCCTTCCCATACCTCTGCTGACGCGACGTCGAAGAAGAACCTTCCCCCTCCCCCGCCCCCGCCCTCTCAAGAGCTCATTCGCTGGAAGAGGAGCACTATCCAGCACCGAAATCATTTTAATCCGCAGACAAAGTTAAATCCGGAGAGGTGTGGGCATCACAGGAAACATCATCCTGATGATTGGAGTCACCTGGGGAAGGGGGAGAAGAAGAAGACAGTCGCCAAGAAGCCTCTGCACGAAACGATTCAGAACCTCCTCGTTGTTGAGGAAGACTTCGATCCGGTTCACCACCGCCACTGCCAGATCCAGCACCACAAGGAGGCAGAGGAACTTCAGCGTCACCTCGGTCCCCTCGATTCGCACGGTATCCCTCAGGATCCGTCCCTTCCTAAGCCTCCCATGCACAAGTCGGAGATTCCCAAGAACGCGAGAAAACCAGTGTACACCTGCGTAGGACAGTTGGGGGGTGGGAGCGGAGTTAGAGATCCGAGACAGTTTGTGAAGGCGGGTAGCGGGAGCAAAGGGCCGGTCGTCCGAGAGGTTCTCGTCAGTGAACCCGGGGAAGAGGCCGTCAAGTGGACGAGGCCGCTGCCCGCCAATTTCGTCCCTAAAATGGGCAAGCCCAAACCCGGAGCGCCCAAGAAATCTGAGGAGGAAGAAACTATGCATGGTGCGACCATACCGAAGAGGGACTTCACGAAAGAGAACAAGGGCGGAGCTGTGAAAGTCGTGCAGAAAAAGAAGAGCGAAGTTCCGAAGACCTTGGAGCTGGGGTCCATGCCAAAGTATTTGGAGGACAGGAGAGCCAAGGAGAGGTTCGAGTTTGCCAAGAGTGAGACGGAGAGAATCGAACGCAGAACCGAAAGGAAACAGCAGAGGAGACTCGAGAGGAGGCAGAGACGAGAACTTCTGGAGGCCCTGACTGAACGGAGGCAGCACGTTTACGTGCTGATGAACAAGATGGTTAACGCTAGCGAGGCGAAGAGGAGAAGGTTGGAGGTCGAGCTAACATATCTGGATAAGGACATCGAGAGATTAGAAGGTTCAGGAGTCATCCTAATCTCTGACGAAAAGAAGAAGGAGAGGGAAAGAAGGAGGGAGGCGAGAAGCGAGGCCATGAGCGAAGCTTCAGAGCGTAGAAGTAAGAACTGACCGCTTTGAGTTTTCCTTGAACACAAAGGCGTAGATGTTTATATTTATAGTCATTTTTTTACCCCGTGTCAATCTTCTTATCCCCATCCACACACACACGCCACACTCCTATCCTGAACACAACTCCCACTACTCCATTTCTATCTCTCTGATGGCTACTATTCGTTTTCTTTTAAATTGCAGGCGAGTCGTTACCGACCACATTGCTATTCTGCTCGTCCTCCTCCTCAACGACGAGGTGCTCTTGCTCCTCCTCCTTTACGAGCTGTGTAAACATTACCACGAACTCGTTGAACTCAATCGTTCCGTTCTTATCGGTATCGGCCTCGGCCACCATTGAATTGAGGACATCTTCGGACGGGAATTTACCGCAGTTATTCATGACTGTTTTGAGCTCTACAGCTTCGATGCTACCGTCTCCGTTCTCGTCAAACTTCGAGAACTCCGCCTTCAGTTCTGTAACGGCGTCCTCGCCCAGAAGTTCCAGAACGTTCTCTGCTGCGGGTGGCCCACCGTCCGCCTCTTCATTGAGTTTATTGCTAACCTTTGTGAGACTCTCAATCAGCATCTTCATCTTGGTGGCCGCCATGACGGCCTTGATTGTGCCCTTGAGTTTTCGTCGAGCGTTGAACTTCTTGATCTCGTCAATAGTTCCGTGAAGGTCGTGACTCTGCAGCTCGCCATCTGACATATCGTGGATCCAAGGGTGGTTTAATGCATCCTTTGCGGTCATCCTCTTCTCGTGGTCCACGGTGAGCATCCTAGTGATGAGGTCCTTCGCCTCCTTGGAGACGACGTCCCAGTATTCGGGGTGAAACACGAAGTCTCCAGATTTTATCTTTTTGTAAAGTTGTGTCTGGTTATCGTCATGGAAAGGAGGGTATCCTCCCAAAAGGATGTAGGTAATGACACCGATACTCCACATATCCACCGCAAGCCCGTACTTGTCCCCCTTGAGGATCTCCGGGGCGACGTACCCCGGGGTTCCGCACTGTGTCGAAAGAGACAGGTTTCCCTTCACCCGCTTTGCAAAGCCAAAGTCAGCGAGACGAATATCACTATCGTTGTCTTTATTCTGGAGCAGGAGGTTCTCCGGCTTCAAATCGCGGTGAACAATATTTCTATCGTGCATGTAGCAAATGGCATCGAGGAGGATCTTAACTAAGTCGCGAGCCTCTTTCTCGCTGTAGAATGACTTCTGAACGATTCTATCGAAGAGCTCGCCCCCGCTCATTACTTCCATTACTAGGTAATAATTTTCAGGCTGGGGAAGGGGGGGGGGGTTGGATTGGATTTGGATGGAAAGGGTGAGCGTGCTGCAAGCTTCCAAATTACCAGTTGCCTCCTTTCTTCATCTCACCTCCTCGAAGAATTCGTGCATATGAATAATATTTGGGTGAGATATCTGTTTTAGAATGCTAACCTCGTCCTTCAGAGCATCAATCTCATCAGGAGGTAAGGTCTTCCTTTTGATGCACTTCACTGCCACGGCTACTCCTGTTTCTTTGTCGAGGGCCTGCTTGACCGTAGAAAAGGAACCAGAACCTAATTCGACTCCAAAATCGTATTTGTCAAGGAAGCCTGTGGACGATTCAGGGAAAAGCTTGTCGACTTCTGCAACGACCTGCGAGAGCAAAAGGGAGAGAAAAGAAAGAGAAGTGGATCAGATCAGCAGCAGCAGCAGTAAGGAAATGCAAACAAAAATTGAAGGGGGTGAGATACTTGGGGGGGGGGGGCGGGGGGGCGGCGTGGAGGCCGGAAAAATCAGCCGACGCCGACGAGGCGCGCATTCCCACGTGCTAAAGAAGACCACTTACCTCCTCATCTGGCCCACAGTCTGCCGCTGCTTTAATGCTTTCGATCTCCTTCTCCGGAACAGGATCCGATCTGGCTTTATTTCCCTGAACGACTTCTGGTTTGATTATTTCCGATACTTTTTCGGCAGGCGGGGGGGGGGCTGCGGGAGGGGGCTGGGGGGTAGTTGTAGGGGACTGGGGACTGGACGGGGAGGGTGAAATGGTTTTTGAGGCATCCGCTGGCTGAGACCCGCAGTTCCCCATTTGACGAACAGCTCGGGGGGGTGGAGAGATCTATTTTTTAGCCAGAGTTTTATCAAAAATCGGTGGAGACGTCTTGGGAGGCTGTATTGAAGCTTTTGTGGTGAAAAATGATCTGAACTGATTTGCCAGCAGTTGGCTGAAACCCCCACCACACCAAGGGGTGAAAACACATTGTCAAGCTAAATAATGTCCCTTTGGGTAGGTACATAGTCATAACTCGAGTTTGGCGATTTGTACCACAATTACTTGACGTAGGTGGTTTGGCTTCTCCCCCTGCAGGAAATGTCCGATTTGTTTTCGCCTGGCGGCTTCGCAAGAGTCGCAAGTGTAACCCAAATTTAGCTTGGGCGCGGGAGTAACGGATGAATCCGTTAGGGTTACGACTGCTCCGATATAGATTGTTTGAATTTCACCTGTGTGTGTATTGAATGTATTAATATGATGAAAACTTAAATCAGTTTGTAGCTAAATCTCCTACCCTGGTAATGGCTTTTTACTTTTTACAACATTCCCCCCTCTCCTCAACACCCACCCAACCCCCCGCCCCCGCCCACCCCACACACTCTCTCTCTCATCTATATCTCTATTCTATTATTAATTTAAGTTTGTTTTCTAATCAGTCAAGTTGCACAGTGCCGCGACTCCGTAGAGCACCCATGTGTCTGGTTCGACGTCTGTTGGGAACTCGACGGCAACGACGAAGTTTGTACTCATGCCAGTTGTGCTCAGTACTCCTTGCCTCACGCTTGTTTTGTAAACTGGGCAGGCGTAGTCGGTATCGGCGCACTTGTGGTTGACAGCAGGCTGGAAATGAATGCAGGGCAACAGTTGGAACATGGTTCCGTTGTCGCTCGGCGCCAGGAGCCACCTGTCGAAGTCCCACTTGGCTCCCTCCAGGTATAGCCCGTGGACATAAATTCCGTCGTCCGGCCCCTCCTCGAAAGACGAAGGGTCCTCGTGCAGAATTTCGAACTTGAAAGTCAAGGTGTCGATGGCCACTTGGTACTTTCGCGCGTAAGTCTGTAGGGTTCCGGTCATGAAGCCCTGCGGGAAGAAGAAGACGGGCAGGGGGAATGCCACCGGCTGGCCGTTGATGAGCCAGCCCCTGAAGAATTCAACGCGAAGGATCAGGTCCTTCACCCAGCTTCCGAGACTCTTCAAAGTCGCAAAGGAAACTTTCTTGAAATTGGTAGGAACCTGGTTCGTCATGAACGAGCCGTACATGCTGTCTAACTCCCCGCTCATAACGATCAAGCCGTTAATGGCCTTCTTCAGGTCCTTCAATGCGATGCCCATGGTCCTCAGGAGCCTGTTGAATTTGATCATCTCCTGCTGCAACACAATCGCGAGACTGTTGAGCAAGCCGTTCGGCTGGACAATGAACGTGGTCTCTCCGGCTTCTTCCTCGTCCAAGATGGCAGGGAGCTGCGCCTCGATACTGTCGGCCATCTCGGTGACAATCTCGTCGGCGCTCTTTCCGCCTCCGCCCCCTCCCTCCCGAGGCTGGAGCGACAGCAGGGTCGACATCAGGATCAAAGACTCGTCACGATTAAACGCGGTGTTGGCGTTCTGGTGCATGCCGAACACTTCCGGGTTGTCGTCGTCAGGAAGCTTGCTCAGGTAAGTTTTGACACCGTCCAAAGGTCCGGCGGGAGGGCTGTAGTAATCTCCTGAAACCGAGAACTTGTAAGAATCGTCCAGCACCTCCCTTCGGATGAACTTGGCCAGAATACTCATGAGACACCTCCTGTCCCAGTCGTCCGTCACACGGCCGCCATAGTTGATGTGGCCGGTAACAAAGACCAACGCGTCCCAAGGAATCGTGTCCATGGTGTCCAAGAAGCGTCTCAAAATGGCGATACTCGTCACCAGGTCGGACTCGTCGAATCCATACCTGATGTTCCAGCCCAGAGGACCGAATTTTCTCCTCTCCTGAACATTGGCGTGGAAGAAGGCCAGAGCCGTGATCAGCTTTTTCCACTGGTCCGGCATCTGGCAGGTATCCCATTCCTCGTCCTTGACCAAGGTGTTGAAGACTCCTCTCACGTTGGCCTTGACTCCCTTCGGCGGCTCGTTGGTCATCTTGACGCCACTCTGCAGGACTGACACGGGGAAGTACGCGGCGGGGCTACTCGTCAAGAAGAGCCTGAAGTTGGGGTGGTTCTTCTCCTCGTTCTCCTTCAACTCAAAGACCAGGCTTTCCAAGTCGCCCATCCAACTCTTGGCAAGCATGCAGTTCTGCAAAAGAACCCAATTGCCGTTCAGGCAGCCATCCTTGACTAAGCTCTTGGCGTAATCGCCCTGCCCCTGACCCAAACTGACTAATTGCAGGGTGTCGGCATAGCCCTGCTCCTTAGCGAACCTCAGGAGAGTTCCAGTGGGGTCGGCTCCCTTGCTCAGGATGAAGATGCAGGGAACGCTGTTGGTCAAGTCTTTGGCAATATCGGCCATGGTGGCCATGGGTGCAACACTGAACTCCTTTCCGATCTGCTCGGCAACGAACGTCTGGACGGCGCCCATCAGCTTGTCCTCCTTCAGGCACTTGAGGAGGATCAATCTCTTGAAGCTGTTCAAGGAGGCCTCGAGCTTTTCGTCGGGAAGCTTGGTTTTGAACGGGTTGTCGGCGTTCCTCCAAGTCGTCCACGCGTCCCAGTTCCCGGTGAGGGAATCGATGAGGCCCTGAAAGGGCATGCACATGTCGTCCTGGTCCTCGTTCTCGATGACCCTCGTTTGGACGGCGTAGAGCAAGTCCCACTGCTGCTCCGAAATTTGATCGGGGCTGGGGTTCTTGGCCTGCTCGGTCCTGTCCACAACTCCAGCCCCGCGCATGAACAGACCCCACTCGTCGGCCATTATGTCGTTGCGGTGCTTCAAGATGGCGAAGCATATCAAAGAGCTAAATAAGAGCTTGTGCCTCTCGAAGAGTCCTCTGCAGATGTTGCAGTAAATTGTGTACGTGGCGTAGTTGATCAAGTTTTCGAGCCTAGTCTCCACGTCGTCGTGCTTCTCGCTTTCAATGATGCACTTGGTGAATAAGCTCTGGTAGTAGTCAAGACTGTACTGGTACATGGGGTCGATGTTGGCCATGTCGCTGATGATGAAGTACACGATACTTCCCCTCGTCGCTGCGCGCCTGTAGACCTCCCTAGCCTCATTGATACTTATGTTGGTCTCCTCGCTCTCCTTCACCCTGCTCTTGATGATGTTACTCGTGACCTTACTGGTACCGAGCGTGCTGATGAGCTGCTCGTTGTCCAGAATATTTCCGGTGGCAGAACTCAAGTCGTGCAGAATCGCAGCCTCCAAGTCCGCGAGCTTCTTCTGGTCCTCGGCCATGCTCAGGAGCAAGTGCACCTTCTGCTTTTCGATGTCCTCCCTCTCCAGCTTCACGACATCTCCAAGGAGTTGGTCCTCCAGACCGTCCATGGTGACAGTGAAGTTGATGACGGTGACCTTGATGCAAATCTCGGGCAAGTAGTGAGGGTTGGGCATCTTACTCGTCATGTACAGCTTGAAGTTCTCATCGTAGTCTACGTCTGAGTCGCCAAGCCTGATCAAAAGCCTGGACCCCTGCTTGTACGTTGCACGCTGCAGTACGGGCTCCAAACTTGGCTCTAGGGTCTCCCTGACGTCCTCGATTAACAACGGAGTTCCGTTCCTGATGGCCCTCTCCACCGCAATAAGCAACCTGGGGTTGTTCATAGTACTTATGGCAACCTTCGCGCTCTCCTCCATCTTTCTGATCCACTTATTGGCCTGTCCCTGCGGATCGATCATCAACGGCCACCTCCTGGCCTTGGTGGCCAATATGGCGGAGTCCGCCGACACATCGTCGGTGGGCAGGGAGAAGTTCTGCCATTCCCTGATCTGTGTGGGCGCAACCATTGTGTTTGCGACGGTGAATTTTTCACCGCAAGGGATTTTGTTGGTCGCAATTCCTTCGTTCCAGTGAGAGATCAAGTTGGCCCTGTAAGTTCCCGTGAAAGGACCATAGTAACTAACGGCGGCACAGGCGAGGAAGGTATCTCCGATCAGCGTAGTCCTTTCTTGCCCCAACGTGAGGACGCTCTCTCTCCATCTGACTCCCTCGTCGGCCAAACCGCCCGTAAGCTTCTCGGCGCGATCGAGGCGCTTCTCGGTCAAATCGCTCTGCGCCTCCAATTCCTCCTTCTCGGCAACCGTCTGGGCGCACAAGACGTTGAGGCTCTCGACCCTGTCCACTACCTCCTTCAAAGTGGCCTGCTTCTCAGCGAGAAGCTTGTTGGCGGCATCCATCTTGGCGCTCATTTCGGCCAACAGCAATTTCTTGGGCTCAACGTCCTTCGCAACATCGGCGTACACGCTCATGGCGTGACACCACATGCACAGTCCGGTCGCGGCCTTACTAACCCTCTGCACCTTCTCGACCTGCATCTCCTCCAAAACTAAAATTTTCCTCAATTTGACCAAGAGCTTTTGCGGAATGTTGTCCTTGTCGTACTCCTTCATGTCTGGGATGAAGGTGGACCTTGCCAGCACCTTCTTGGCCGAATCCCAGTCCGTCTTCTCCTCGAACATGATGCAGATGCCCTCCATGACCGTCTTCACGGCTGGGGGCGGGTTGGCGAAGTTCTTCACCTCAGTGATATCGGCCTTCGTCAGACTGTCGAGGGCTTTGACCGCGCTCTCGAGGGCGGGCAGAGCCTTGTCAAGGTCCTTCTGCGCGTCCACCTGGATAGCTTGAACCTCGGCCGCCTGTTTTCCCACGATGGCTTCTTCCTTCTCGACCTTCTCCTTGACCGCGTTGGCCTCGGCGGTATCGACGGCGACCTTCTTCAAGAGCTCCTCCGCGGCAACAGTCTTTTCTTCCAGGATAGGGGCGAGTTCGATGAGCTCTTCTTTCAAGGAGTTTACAATGCCCTCGGTCTCGTCCAGCTTCGCGACTCCGATCTCCATGCGCTCCTTCTTCTCGTCCACCTTCGCCTGGTTGGTGTGGAGCATCTCGGTGAAGAGCGCGATCAAGTCAAGGTAACTCTTGGGCGTCGTGTAAACCTTTCTCCTAAGCTCCGAGAAGAACTTGTCACTGAACTCCGACACGCTGCTGTGGACAGTCTGGCACATCTGAATGAGTCCATTCTTGACCTCCTCCATGCCAGCGGGCATCTCCATGTCTACAAGCAAGTGGCTGGCGACGGACACCAGCGCGTTGGCGGGCCACGGGTGGAACCAGTCGATGGTACAGCAGTTGATCAGAGCAGGGAAGTTGCGGCATCGGACCCTCAAAGATTCGCCGACCGGACTCATTCCCAAGACAATGTGCAGATTTTCCTTGACGAGCTGAACGAATGTGAGGAAGCAGTTCTCCCTAGTCTCGATGATGCCCATGGCCTTGCAGACGGGCGCCATGTCGTTGCACACCTTATCGAGCTCGTCCTGCGGGAAGAGGTTGGGCACTTCTCCCGCGTTGAGGACGTTGTTAATGTCCTCGAGCATCGTCTCGTCGACGATCTGTGTGTCCGTGAAGAGCCAGGTGGTGGGCTTGCCCTTGATGGCGGCATTGATCATCATCTCCTTGATGTCCTCCCTGAACTCGGCGATGCCGTAGCCGCGAGAAATCTCGATCTGCTTGCAATCGTAGCCGGAGATAAAGGAGGCGATGCGGACAGTGCTCTGCTTTCCACTTCCTCCAACGCCCACCAGCATGGCATTACCGCGGGGCTGCTTCAGAATACGTGAGAGTCTGCAAACGTGCTCGATAGCATCGGAGAAGAAAACGAGGTTCATACTGGTAGGGAACTCGCTATTGTACTCTTCGAGGCCGTCCTCCAATATCTTGCTGAGCTTCTTGGAATCCTTGGTGAACTCGTACAGCTTCTTCTCTGCTCCAACCTTGAGGAAGTCACAAAAGATTTTTAGACCAGACTCGAACTGAGCTTCGACGTCGGTACTCGACCTGAGGTAACGGCTCATGAGCTCCACCGTCTTGTTCTTGAACCACTCCTGGTCGGACTTGTTGATCAACCTGTCGTAAAAGACACGGCTGGTCTCGTGGACCCAGAGCTCGGTGAAAGTTTCTGAATCCGGGCACCTCGAGCTGGTGATCATGAGGATGCCCTGGAACACCTTGCTAATATCACGAAGGTTGAAGGTGTAGTGAAACCTCGCAGGAGTAGGGAGAAGGTCCTTGGAGATGCTCTCGTACATTTCCATGGTAGAGAGGACGGCCCCCTTCGTGAGATCTACGACTCCCTTGTCGAACTTCGCAACGTGAGCGGACAGAATCGAAGTGAAGATGAGCTCAAGAGCGTTGTTGCTAGCTGGGGGGATGCACAGCACGTTGTGGTGGCGAGTGAAGCGAGGGGTGACCTCGCTTCTGCCGCCTCCGGGCGGGGCAGCACAAGAGAAAAGGGTAGTGTCGACGACATCCTTCCAGAAGAGCTTGTCACGGTCGTAGAAACCCTTGTGGTCGAGGTACTGCCTCAGCAGCTCGACGGGGGGCTGCGCTCCATAAGTCTCGACGATGGGCATATTGACATCGTCGACGAAGATGACGAGCTTCTTGTTGGACGGGGCGCCAAGCAAGTTCTTCCTCTTCTTCTCCATCTTGGCCTCAATGGACGACTGCACCACGAGGGAAGAAGTCTGAGCGGAGTAGTTGATAGGGATGCTGTTGAGGCCCATGCCTCCAGCTTCTTTGAGAGGCTGGAGCTCCTTAAAGAGCGTGGTCACGATCGTGGTCTTTCCTGTTCCGGTGACTCCGGTAATGAAGACGGGCTTGTTCACCTCGAGGAGGCTCTTCATCACGTAGCTGAAGCGAACGGTGTCCGGGGTGGGGACTACCATCTCGAAGTAGCTCATTCCCGGAGTGGCGACGAAGGGAGGCACGATCTTACTCCAGTTCACAAACTCGTTGTCCTTGAGGTCAACAAAGTAGTCATAGACCATGTCAGTAGGCGGAAGCCTAATGTCGAGGCCGTTCTCGTCAAAGCAATCGCGGATGAAGGAGTCGAACATACCCCAGTACTCAGCCCCGATCGAAACGCCGAAGGACCAAACAAGACAGAAGGCAAAGCATTTCTCGCACTGAGAGGTGAGCTTCGCCATGTCGCCGGCGAAGTCGGCTCCCTTCTCTTGGGTGAAGAGACTCTGGAATAGAATCGTGAGAGAGGTGACCAGGTTGATGTCGACGCACTTCACGGGTTCCTTGCAGTTCTTGCGCTGGTACTTGAGCACAAGCGGAATGAACTTCTCTATGAGACCAAACAGATGTTTCTTAATCTCGTCGGGCATTCCCTCGGGGGCAGTAGAGATGGGGCCCCACAGCCACGACTGAACGTATGGGATGAAGCCGAGGTCGGAGGGGGTCATGTAGACAACTCCGATGCGGGAAACTGTGGCGGGCGAGGCCGTGGACAGGTCCATCACCTCGAAAAGGCACTTCATCTCCTGCTTGAGCTTGATGCGCTCTCCGTTCGCAAGGCAAAGAGTCATGTTGTCGTCGAGGACCGTGTTCATGTTCTCGATCCAAAGCGCGTCGATGGGGCCGTCAAAGACGGTCCAGCGGCGATCGGGGCCAGTCTCCCCTACACACCTACGCATCATGGTGGAGGCGAGGCCGTCGTGCCACTCCTGGGTGAGCTCGTTGAACTCTCCGTACAGCTCTCCCATGGTGATGCACTTGGGATTGAGCACCTGGAAGTGGACCCTGTCAAAGAGAGGGTTGGCCGAGCCAGCTTCGCGAAGGGACGTCATAATATTAGCCAGCAGGCGGTAACAAGAAGTTTTACCAGAGCCGGTGGGGCCGACAAGGGTCGCGCCGAAACGGATGTTGAAGATGTCGAACATTTGAATGATCTTGTTCATGAACTTGTCCACCTTCTGCAAGCCAGCCTTCTCGATCTCCTCGTGCATTGTGACAGCAAACTCGCCGTAGTCGTTGTCCGGGATAGACACTCCCGGGAAGAGATCGAGGACGATCGCTCCGAAGAGGGGAAGGTCGTCGGCAAGGAACTTGGGCACGTTGGAGTCACGGAGGGCACGGATGAGGACGAGGTCCTCTGAGAGGTCGGGGTTCCCACGCTTAAGGCCTCCCGCCATGACAAGCACGGACTTGACAGCTCGGAGGCCGTAGTCGTAGTGGGGCTGCTGAGAGAGCTGCTCGGAGCAAAGAATGTAAAGCTTGCACATCTTTCTGGATAGCGTCTTGGCGTCTCCGAATCCCTCCGCGAAAAGCATGATCTCGGCGATCAGGGCGTAGTTGGGGACCATCATTGACACGGGGCGGAAGCAGACTTGGAGGTTGTCCGGGAGCTCGGTGCGTCCGGCATAGCCTGGGTTCATCGTGATGATAACGTGGTGGTCCTTGAGGACAATTTGGACTCCCATGAAGTTGATGGAGGACTTGCTCGCAATGCGGCCCTCGCGGAGCACCACCATCTGCTGGGCGACCACGGAAAGCACCTCAATGTCAATACGGTTGAACTCGTCCAGGCACGTCCATCCACCGGACTGGGCGAGACCGCGGAAAAGCTTGCCCATCATTTTGTAATCAATCTGGTCGGAGCAGTTGAACACGACGCAGTTGATGGCGAGGGCCTTCGCAAGATCCTTGGAACTCTCGGTCTTGCCCGTTCCTGCGGGGCCGGCGGGCGCGGCTCCTAGCTTGAGGCCATAGGAACCGGTGAGGGTGAGCCAACAGCGATCAGTGAGGGGGGTAATTACGAGACGGGAGGTCGCTCCCATGTACTCGTATCCGTACAGGAGAATTGCGTCGGAGTGATGGACGACGGGAGAGACCTCGTCCTGGTCAGCCTTCCAATAATAACGGAGCTGCACCTGCCAGGTAAAGTCTCCCGTGTCCTCGACGCCCTGGTCAATAAGCTCGTCAATAATATCACGGGCGTGGACGTCAGTGGTGACGAGGGCCACGATGGTCTTGCGCTGGAGCTTGGTGAGGTCGCCTCGGATCTTGATGATAAGGTCGTTGAGGTCGGACTTGTACAGTACGGACCAGTCTCGCATGGCAGACTTGGGGTCGTCGGCGGAGAGAGCGCGCTCAGTGTCACGGGCCCAGGTCATCTGGGCCACAGTCGCAACAACCTGACCAGGGTGCACAAGGATCCACTCCTTTCTAATCTTCTCGTCGTAGTCGAGAAGACCTGCCTTCATCTTCTCGTGGAGGGAGAACTTCATTCTGTTCTCGACGTTGGTAAGCCAAGTCTCAACTGAACCTCTTGCACGAAGGTTGGTACCTAGCTCGACCTTCTCTCCCTCTTGGGAGTTCATGGCAATGATGTTTCCATCCTCAGCTCCGACTCCGAAATCGAGAGTGACGATGTTGTCGAAGCACTTCCTGAGGTGAGGCTGGACCGCCTGTGGGTCCTTAGCCTGGGAGAGGATCTCAAGGAGCTCGTCGTTCGACAAGAAGTAGAAGCGAGGGAAAGCCGCGCGCTTGGTCTCGAGATACTCCTCTAAGTTCTTCTGGATTTTGTCAAGGGCGACGTTGTGCGAGACAAAGGTTTCCTTGCGGTCCTTGTACGTTCCAGCGGCGAGAGCGTTAGGGTCGTCATTCGTCATCTTCATGATGGACTTCCAAGACTTATCGACCGCCTGGAATTTTTTGGCGGCGTCAGGGAGCTGCTTCACGATATCGGGGGACGAGAAAATTGACTCGAGGTACATCCACGTGCGCTGGCACATGAGCCACTCGTCAAGAGTCTCCTGAAATATCATGAGCTTGCTCCTCCAGTCGTCGACCATTTCGCGAATACCTCCAACATAGCGGGAGCCGAGAACGGTATTGATGGTGACAAGGGAGTCGTCGAGGTCGGCGACCACCTCGGAGGTGTCACCGAGGATGTACAGATCCTTAACATCCTTGTAGTTCTTGACCTCGAACTCCTTTTCCTTCCAGACAGCGTCGACTTTAGCCATGAGGCCCTCTAGGACGCTCTCCTGCTGGGCGTTGGTGGAGACATCCTCGATCCTCTCCGCGTGGGCGGTGACCTCCTTCTCTATGACAGCTCCTACGGTGAAGGTGGGGTCAAGGCCGTTCTCGCCCTTGATCTCGAAACCGATGGCCTCGTGGATCATTTCCCAGTGGCGATCCTGAAGGCTCGGGTGGAGAAGATTTACAACTACGGGCAGAACCGGGAGGAACTCTATGACGGAGTCTCTAAGACGAGGGACTACAGGATTTCCGGGCAGCTTCTTCGAAGCCTTGTTGGTCAATTTCTGGAAGTTGGTCAAGGTCCTCTCGAGCAGTTCGATGTCCATTTGTTGGAGAGGACTCTCGACCCACCCGCTTCGAAGGTGGGACCACTCGTCGACTCCCTTCCAAAGATCGGACTTGAGCTTGAGGTCTTCGATCACCTCGTCAAGGTTGTCATATTCTGTCTGGATCTTTCCGAGCTTCTCCTCGAAGTCTTGGAGCTCCTCTGCACGGGCCTGGAGGGCCTTTTGCTCCTCGAGCTGCTGGCCGAGATAGGCAATAACGTCGCCGGGGTGCTCGTAATTTTCCTCGTTGACGATGAGGTCCTTGTCGAGCGCCTCGCGAAGCGCCTGGATCTTCTTGTTGAGCTTGGGAATGTCAGCGTCGACTTCGGCGGAGAATCGGTTGACCTCCTCCTCCTCCTTTGATTGGGCCTTCTCAATACCGTCCTCGAGAGACCTCATGTTCTCTCCAACCATGACAATGTGGACCCTCTCGTGATCCGGGATGGTCCAGCTCATCTCGTTCATGAGCATCTCCATGTCGTGGATGTGAGCTTGCTCCTCCTTGTATTTGTCAATGTTATCGACGGCCTCGAGCACGGTATTCTTCTTGTGAACGAACTGCCTGACGTCTTCCGGGCCGCGTTCGATGACGGGGACAATTTTCTCGAGGCAGGAGAGGAGACTAGTAGACTGCTTCGACATGAGCTCGGGGAGGAGATCTTTGAGGGCCTTCATCATTCTGAGCGGGGAGGGCATAAGCTCGTCCTTCAGCTGTGATGAGTCCACGGTGAAGATGCCGACATCAGCGATGAAAGGAATAGTCGCGAACGAGTCCTGTTGACCCTTGTACTTGTTGATGTCTGTCTTGTACTCCTCGAGGTCAATCTTGCCCTCGTCAGGAGAGTACTTCCCCTCGAGGTTCTCGACCTCCTCGTGATTGCTCAGCCAGGTTTCCCTGAAGGGGCTGAAAATGGTCGCGTACGAGGTGACGTTCGAGAACGCAACGTCGAGGTTTTCGTATATTTCCTCGGTGAGGCGCTTGAAGATTTCGTCGTCCGAGACAACGTCCTGAACAGGGACCTCCTCCCTCGCAGCTTCGTCAGCGTCCTCCGACTCCTCCATGATGTAAACCTGAAGCTCCTCGTGAGAGAAAACTCTCTCGGGGATGTCAATGACCCTGAGGCTCTGGCTAATGACCTGCTCGATGCCGAACCTGATTTTTGCCTGACTCGGACTGACGGTGACCACACCATCGTTGGACATGCTAACCTCGAGAGAGAAGAGACAGGGCTTCGGGAGCTCCTTGCCCACAAAGTCCTGCTCCAGCTGAGCCTTGTCGGCGATCCTGCTCTTCTCGTCGTACCAGATGGTGGGATCCTCGGGCAGCCAGTCGCCCTTCATAGAGGCGACAGCGGACGAGACCGACTCCAAGGCCATGTCGTGGAGGGTGTCGACCACGAGAAAGTCAGTGAGCTTTAAGAACTTGGTGAGCTTGCGGCACTCGGATCTTAGCGAAGCTCTCTCCATGAATGTCATCCTGTGGTCGGCCACGATGTTGTTGCTCTTCAAAAACTCGTCCACGATCTCGTCGCAGGCCCCCCTGACGGTGTTGTGTATATTGACGCTGAAGGAGCTCAGCTCGGTCGTCAGGGACTCTTGCAGCGCGTGCTGGGACTTGATGAAGCTGTCCAGCTTAAGGGTCTCTTTCGAGGCGACGTCTATCAAGCGGAGGTTGGTCACGCTGACGCAGAGGCTCTTAATAGTCATCAAGGCGTCCCGAAGGCTGGGAATGAAAATGAATAGATTCTTAACCAACGCCTCGCGCGCCGAGGCAAGGCTAGCATTCTTGATGTTCTTCTTCCAGACGGAGAAGGTCTTCCACATCCTGTACGACTTGAAGAAGTTGATCTGCCTCATCTTCCCGAAGAGCTGGAACTCCCTCTCCCACTGATCGAGGGGAGTGAACTCGGTGGTGCCGTCCTTCGTGAAGTGAGTGATTCCAGCCCTGCTGAGGGTGTAATACGACGAGCCAGGGTTCGTGCTTTGGTGGTCGGTGATTGACAAGTCGTACGCCGACCTGGAAGCTTCGTTGGAGTGTGTCAAATAGAGGAAGTTCCCATCTCCCTTGAGGAAGGCGGTAAGCTGAGCTTGGCTCATGTGAAGGCTGCCTATGAAGCTGGAGGAAATTGACTGGGAGAGGTTGGAACGATCGTCGTCGATCGTTGTCATCAGGTGGGGGGGAGGGGGGGAGGGAAGAGATTCGTCACGGAGGTCGGGAACAGGGGAGGTGGGGTTTCCGGCGAATTTACGGGAGAGGAGGGGGTGGCGGGGCGGAGGGGCGTTCTTGGGGTCGTACTGGGGGGCGGGGGGCGGGAGGCGGGGGGCGGGGGGCGGGGGGGGCGAGAGAGGGTTTGTATTAGTGTTAGGTTAGGTTGGGGCGCAGATTGGATGCGGAAAGGGGTGCTGCTCACCTTGTCGTTCTCAAGACTCGCCATCGACTTGCTAAGGACCAGAGTTCCACTTGCCTTCGGCGCAGCACCGGGAAGACGAGGCCTCAGGGACCTCTTGGCTGGGTTGACCAGGGCACTGGAGCCTGAAGTGCGCCCGGGGGCGTAATTTGCCGCATTCGGAGAGGACGACGCCAGGGACGTCCTGCATGCGGAGAGAGAGAGAGTTGGTTGTGAGGGAGACGGGAGGAAGGGGAGAGGTTGAGGAATTGCGAGCGTCGGGGTTAGAAGGATCTGGGGAGCGCGATACTGAAATTGCGCGCCGCGCGGGAGGGGGGAAGGCACGGCAAGCGCAGCTCGTGACAGCCGAAAAGGGATGAACAGAGGACGAACAGGCAGGTAAGGGCGAATGGTGTTTTCAAAGGGAAAATATTTTTTCGCGCCCGGGAACTGGGGGGAGACGGGGCCAGTGGAGGGGAACACATCGGATCTATCGCTAATACGATCGAAACGCCGCGGAACCCCGATGGACACACACAAAACGCTGAAAATGAAGCCTCCTTCGTGGGCTCAAACTCGATTCAGCTTAAACAGGGTTCAAGGGTTTGGCGCAACGTGAAGTGTGGCGACTTTAGCGCAAACTAGGTGATTCATTGACCGACACAAGTGTTACTTACGTGCTCTTGGAGGCCACGATCCTCTGGGACAAGTCCATATTAACTTTTTGGGTTTACAACAGACTTAGCCTCCTCCTCCCAAACTCCTCTCTTACAACTTATCAGGTCGTTAAAGGCCCGCCATTGTTTTTGATAAAAGAAGAGATTGGGCTGTCTACTTCGGACTCTTATTATCCCACCAGAGGCTTTTTAATAGTAGACACGGCTTGCTCCTGAGCGCTGACCCCCTGACGTTGCGATGGAGGCCTCTGGAGAGCTCGGGAAGTCCCACAGTGGGACGGCCAAGGGGAGGAAGCACTCAGGCAAGAAACTGGCCCCCCTCAACCCGGACCCGCCCAAGCGGTTCACGAAGAAGGACTTGGTGGAGGCCTGCCGGAAGCAGGCCCCTGCGTTTGACCAGTCGGCGCTTATTTTGAGGAGAAAGATGAGGCTGAACAATGTCACCCCGGGGGTGAGAGCAGAAGGTGAGTTTAGGTTGTCGGTGGTGTGGGGCACGGGGGGGAGGGGGGGGGGAGTGCGCACGGGGTGTCTTTTTTTCGGTCCACTTCCTGCGCAAACCAAACAATAGTTGAACTAACGCTCCAATATTCTTCTGCCTTCCTCGTTGCCCGGCACCGAACAGACCCAGACGTTGGCAGCCAGGTCAAGGTCATGGACAATGGAGTCAAGACGAATGCGAAGAAGTTCAACGAATACAAGCTGATCGCCGATCGCCTCACCACCGAGTGGCAGGCCAAGTGCGACGAGCTTGCTGACCTGAAGAAGGACGAGGAGGCCCTCGACCAGATGATCAACTGCACCAACCCCGAGAGCAAGAGGATCCAGGAGCTGCTGGTAGACATCGAAAAGTGCAACGCCAAGACGGAGAAAAAGCTCCAATACCGGTTGCAGCTTAATCACATGTATTCACGGCTACAGAGGAACTCTGTGAGCCTGGACGCTCACATCAACGCCATGGAGGACACTCATGCAGCCTCGGAGAAGGAGCTGCTGCACTGCGAGAACCTCATGCGCGAGATCGAGGCTGGGCGAACCAAGGCCATTAGAGACTACGAGGCCAGCCAGGCGGCAGTCCAGATAGAGAGGAACGATAGGGCGAGGATCATCAGCAGCAAAAAGAATGAGGCTGTCAACGCTAGCAAAATGGAGAAGTGGAGGAACGACACGGAGAAGTCCAGGCAGGAGTTGGCGCAGAGCCTTAAGGGCGACTTGAACCAGGAGGAGGAGGCGAAGTTGGTGAAGACGCTGTTTGAGAAGGAAAAGGAGGTGAGATTGTTTGCCTGAGGGAGCGAAGCGAGTACTGGACTTGATTGGATTAACGAAGCCAATAATAATAATAATATAATATACTGGACTGGAGGAAGCGAAGCGAAGCGAAGCGACCCTCTCTCACCTTGCTCGTGGTGTTTGGATTGGGTTTGTGGGTTTGGTCTTCTCTCCTCTAACTCTCATCGGTTAAATTCGGCAGGTTCTCCAGTGGAAGGCGGAGTTCGAACAGACCCAGCTGGTGGTCAACAAGCTGGAGAGGGCCTTTCGAGAAATCAAGGACGCCACTGGTGTCAACAGCTTGAGAGAGATGGTTAACAAATTTAGTAACCACCAGGAACACCGAGACCGGCTAGCGATGGAGAAGAAGGACGCAGAGGACAGACTAACAGCCGGCAAGAAGGCCCTCGACAAGGCGAGGCAGGAGTTTGACAATGTCAAGGAGGTCGGCTTCGGTGACACTGACTTCAACAGAGATATCAGGGACAAAAAGATGGAGGAAATCATGCAGGAGAAGATGGAGAGCAAGGTCGTCAGGGCCACCTGCGAGAGATTAGAGAAGGTGCTAGTGGGATTGAGGCAGGGTGGCATGGGGCTGTACCAGCGGCTGCTGGCCTACCACCCCACGCTTTGCGAGGGAGGGGAGCTTCCCCAACTCAACAAGAGCGCCACCACCAGCGCCATTGAGGCGGCCTACGACACCCTCAAGATGCTCACTTTGACCGAAACAGTCCTCGGAAAGATGATTGATCACATCGGCGGCGGGGAGGGCAGCCCGAGCAGGTTCAGCGTCCTGCCCAACGAGGATGAGAACAGCATGGAGGACGACGGGACCATCGGCACCTCGAACGCGGAGGAGGAGAGGTGAGAGGGACGTGACGAGGAGCGAGGCGACGAGCTGCCGACTGGCATCTATGAGATCTTGGCGCTTGCTGATATTCCAGTATAGCTACTGTCGAGTCCACCACTATTTCTAACGATATAACAAACACAATTCGCTCGACGCAGCATCGAGGACAACCCGAACCTCGGCCCCGCCAACATTCGCATCGTCCGAAAGGTCGGTGGAGGAGACGAGGATGAGGGGCCCTGCGAGGGAGATGAGGAGAGGGGGGACAACTTCGACGACCTTTCCATCGACGACAGTGAGGCCGTCGAGAACATGGTGCCCAGCAGGACCTTCCTCAAAATGAGCAGCGGGAGGCAGGCGGGCGAGGCCAGAAGGCAGGCGGAGGCCGAGCTCAAGCGGGCCAGGTACCAGGAGAAGCTAGACGCTGCCGACGAGAAGGAGAGGCTCATGCTCACCAGCACGACAGCCCTCCAAAAGCAGCAAGCGCTCGCCAACAGCAGGCTAGCCAAGCACCACCACCCCGTGGGCCTGCCGAAAAGCCTCACCGTCAGAGACGACCCCATGACCAAGGCGCAGGTCTTCATGACCGAGATGCCGCACCTCGACTAGGTGGTGTTGGGGGGTTTTGTGTCGTCGGATCGGTTTGGATCGGATTGGATGGATAGGCGAGATAAGAAGATGTTGTATTTTTTAGTTCAAACAAATTGGGCTGCTTTGTTTTTGCACTTCTCCGACCGAACGAACGAAAAAAAATGAAACGCCATTTTTTCACGTTTTTTAAAACCTTTTGGTGTACAATTTTGGCCATATTCGTCACTTTGAGACCCCCAAGAGAAATAATCTTCCATTACAAAGGACTTTAAAAAGATCAAAGATAAAAGCAATTTTTTGATAGTAAATCGCTGCAATGAAATCTTAAATACATACAGTATTCTAAATATGGTCCTTATTTGGTGAATTGATTCTTTAATCGCGAAAAATCCATTGAAAATAGGCTAAGATGGACTCAGTTCGAAAAGTTTTATAGAAGTTTTTGCATTGCAAAGGTCTCAGAATTAATAATATGACCAAAACTGACCACAAAAATTATACTGGAGAAAATTTTCAAAACACATTTCCGATTTTTCTTGGATTCGCCTCTTTCCTGGTAAAACTTTGCATTACGTACTCCCTTTGTTATACACAACAGGTTTTTGTATTTATACGTACCGAATTACTACCTTTCAACCAAATTTCTCACACTCCTGATTTCACAGCTTCGCTATTTTCTTCTTGAGCGATGAACTCCACAAACCCCCCCGTGACAAACAGCGGTAAACGCGCGAGGGCGGAGGAGGCAACGATGACGTCTACATCGAAGGGCGCCGCCGGCAATTCTGTTCGTACTCGGTCCTCCAGAGCAAAGCCCACCATCGAGACCACGACCACTGCCACCACTATCACCAACCCTCCGAGAGCTTCGTCTGTCGCCGAGCTCGCCATGGTCTTCATGCTCCCCTCGGTCGTGGAGTTCCTAGTTGGGCCTCCCAAACTGGCCGTGTCGAAGGAGGCTGACTTTGTGACCGTCGGTCGCCTGGCCTCGATCTCGAAAGACTCGGCAGTCAGCGTTCGGTGCGACCAGCTCTGGAAACCGGCTTACGTCGACGTCACGGGGAGCGTAGGTGAGAATTTAGCTGCGAAGACGAAGAAAAAACTACGAACGCGTCGATTTTTATTTGAACAATTCAACTCGTTCTAAGCTCACTTCATTCGTCGCAGCCGAGGAGTACGACCACCCTTCCGTCAGAGACTCTCGTGCCTCGGAGGTAGTTTATTCGACTTGGACTGGCGAAAGAGGCCTCCTCAATATCTTCAAGCCTGACTCCATCTTAGCCGCTTCTCATCCGTCGGAGACTACGTTTTTCCGTGCCCTTGGAATGTTGCTTTCCCGCACCTGCCAGATATGCGACGCGCCTGCTCACGGCGGGTCCTCCTTCGCGTGTTTGCGGCTCTGCAAAAACTGCACCGCTACCAAGCTCGAATCACAAGTTTTAGGACCTAGTCACGTAAACCGCTTCCTGCTGACAAAGGGCGACCTAAAGAAGGCCGGCATCTCAGGAATCGCCATCACGAAGTACAAGAAGCCAGACGACTCCAAGAAGGACGCCGGTTTCGTTACGAAGGAGCTCTACGGCGTCAAGGCTCTCGAAGTCGCATGCCTGAACAAATACGGGTCCGTCGAGAATGTCGTCGCGCTAGGTGCCGAGAAGAAGCGGGCCGCCAAAAAGAAGTACGACGACTCGCAAAAGTCCGAGAAACCGATGAAGAATCGCTCAGTGTTTGAGCACCTTGACATTTATGATGGCGATCTTTCGAAATTTGCGAAAGGCGTAATGGGCACCTTCTACAACGTCATGCCCCTTGGATACGTAAACAGAGACAAGGTCAAGAGTTCCTACGATCCATCTCGCTACACGTTCACAAGGTGCTACCAAGAGAGAGTCGGACCGAGTGATAAACAATCTTACCGCGTTGACGACCTCATGAACGTCCTTTTAATTAAGGACCTACTGAAGAAGTCGGCGTCGGTCAGCGCCACTACCAGCGCGTCACCCGGCGTACCGTTCATCTCCTTAACCCCTCCTCACCGAGACACTTTTTTGGGCCTCGAGGCGTCGTCCCTCGTCGAGGGCAGCTTCGAAACGTCCGAAACGCACGAATCCATGTTCGGGACTATGGTCAGCAACGGGACGACCACTGCTGCGATTCTCACCATCGGCAAGAAGAATTTCTATCTTGTTCGCGAGGAAATTTACCTCGAGGGTTGCCATGTCACCTCGACTAGGTTATTAGTTCACAGAAACGACAACAAGGGCATCCCCCTGGTACTCCTGGACGCTGGCGAGGGAGAAGCCGAAATGGAAGGCCCCATCAGTCCAGCGAGGTTCCACCCGAGGCTGCTCTCGGAGTTGCGAGCCCTCGGACTTCCCGATAACACGTCACTCCAGGACTTCATAGTTTCTCTCCTCAAGGCGCTCACGCCCAGCAGGACGCTCTGGAAGTCCTGGTACGCTAACTGCCGCGACATTGCCAATCCTCCCTCTTGGCGTAAGATAGAAAACAGCAAATCGCTTCAGCTCAAGGTTATGACAGTCATAGGACAGGATAATTCCCCCGCCACCGACAAGGACAAGGGGACAAGGACAACGAAGTAAACAATTGAGGCGATCAAAGAATCTTTCTTCTCGCGCGAAGAGGTGATGGTTTATTTGGGGGTATCGGCAACGAGTGAAAAGTGGTGTTAGGGGAATTGTGGGGGTAGTAGGAGAGTATCGAAGCGATAAGTTTCAATACACGAAAAGACAAGAGAAAGAGAAAGTAGAAAACAAAGGGCATTTGAAGAAAATCTCGTAAGCGCCTTGTTTTTTTAAAATTCGTCTTTCCCTAACCCTAACGTTATAATACATTCCTCAATTGGCCATTCCGGCGTTCATACCGGCGCTGTCGAACTCGTCCTGGATTTCACGGTCGGTCTTCTCGACGGGGATCTCTGTAACGAGGCACTCCGTGGTGAGGACGAGGCCGGCAACCGAGGCCGAGTTTTCAATCGCGTTGATCTCGACCTTGGCGGGGTCAATGACGCCGTCTTCTACGAGGTTGAGGTATTCGTTCTTGGCGGCGTTCCATCCCCACTCGAAGTCGTCTTTCGCTTGGACCTTGGATAGGACGACGGCTCCTTCGATTCCGGCGTTGGTGGCGATCTGCTTCACGGGCGCCGAGAGCGACCGTAAGATAATTTGCGCCCCTTGTCGCTCGTCGTCGGATTCCATGGCGTCCATGATCCTGTCGTGCATGGACTTTTGTAGGTGTGCGAGACAGGCTCCTCCTCCGGGGACGATGCCCATCTCCTGCGCGCTTTTAACGGAGTTCAGCGCATCCTCGTAACGGAGCTTCTTGTCCTTGAGCTCGGTCTCGGTGGCAGCGCCGACCTTGATCCTTGCGATTCCTCCTCCGAGGGACGCGACACGCTCTTCGGCCTTGTCCACGTCGAACTGGGTGTCGGCGTTCTCGGACTGCTGGCGGATCTGAGCGATACGGGCTGCGACGGCATCGTCCTGCTTGCCGTCAGTGACGATGGTCGTCAGTTCCTTTGCGACGACGACCCTCTCGGCAGTGCCGAGCATGTCGAGAGTGACGGAGTCGAGGGTGATGCCGACCTCCTCGGCCACATAGGTGGCGCCGGTCGCAATGGCAATGTCCTGCAGCTGCTCCTTGCGCCTCTCTCCGAATCCAGGAGCGCGAATCGCGACGACGTCGAGGACCCCGCGCATCTTGTTGACGACAAGGCCAGAGAGGGCCTCTCCGGTGACATCCTCGGCCACAATGAGGAGGGGCTCCTTGCTCTTGACCATCTGCTCCAGGAGGGGGATGAGCTCGTTGACGTCGTTGATCTTGGCGTCGGTGATGAGTACCCTGGGGTCCTGGAGCTGCGACGAGCGAAGCGAGTCGCATGAAGATTAACGTCGACGAGTTAGAATAGCGTAGCGAAAAAAGATGATACCAGCGCTACAAGCGCAGCCAAATTACGTAGAATCGCGTTTCCAACTCGTCGCTTCGCTCTTCACAGTGCCTCACCTCTGCGATCTGCCTCTCTTGATCCTTCACTAGGTAGGGGCTGACAAACCCGCGGTCGATGGTGAGTCCCTCGGTGAACTCGACCTCATCTACTAGGGTCTGGGACTCCTCGACGACGGTAGATCCGGTTTCACCAACCTTGTCGAAGGCAGTGGCAATAATGCGCCCCATCTCTTGGGATCCGGAGGCGATGGTGGCGACATTGCGGAGGTCGTCGATGGTCTCAATGGGGCGCGCGAGCTCCTTGATCTCCTCGGCCAGCATCCTCGCCGCCCTCCTGATGCCAAGGTTAAGGGCGACCGGGTTGACGCCCGCAGTGACGGCACGCATTCCCTGGTTCACGATCTCCTGCGTCATGAGGGTGGACGTGGTGGTGCCGTCTCCGGCCTTGGAGTCTGACTTGGAGGCGACCTCCTGGATGAGGCGGGCTCCCACGTTCTCCTCGGGGTCCTTCAGGGAGATCTGGTGCGTGGGTTGGGTATCGAGGTGGGGGTGAGAAACATTATTTCGGGCGGAGGAGAAGGAAGGAAGGAAGGAGGCAAGGGGACAGACGCTGAACTCACCTCCCTGGCAATAGTCACGCCGTCGTTGACAATCTCGGGGGCTCCGTAGTTGCGCTCGAGGACGACGTTGCGGCCCTTGGGGCCAAGAGTGACCTTGACTGCATTGGCAACTTTGTTGATCCCCTCAACAAGCTTGCTGCGAGAGGCCTCCTTGAAACTCACGCGCTTAGCATCGAGGGCGAAGGTGGGGCGCTGGGAGGCAATGGAGGGGGAGAACGCACTGGCGGCGGTGAGGAGGAGGAGGACGGAAAGTTGAGTGAACTTCATCTGCAAACAGAGGATGGGTGGAACGAAGGGTTAGCGGAGAAGTGTTGGATAGCATTGAAAATGAATCAAAGGGGCGATTGAAGGAAAGCGCGTCGAGGAATGTGCCGCAGATGGCGGAATTCGAGTCATTTGGAGAGCTGGCTAGCGTCGCGCCGCGCCAAATGAGCAGCCTGGCCACCCGTTGTCGGTCTTTCCCTTGCCGATGTCGTCGCAATTGAAGGGAAATTTGAGGGCGCGTCCTTGTGTGTCCGAAGGGGATTCTAGCGGTGGTGTTGCACTTCGGACGCGCAATATGCACGAAAAAAAGCCGGTTGAGGACGTACTTCTGATTTTCCGATTCTGCTCGGATTTTACAGGCCAAATCCAAAATGTCGGAAACGTACGTTTGCCGTAAATTTTAGTTCCCTCCGGGCTCACTTGTACAACACTTGTCCCTTAGTGTGGGCTGATGTGCCCGTGAAATTTCTTATTGGTCCAGTTTGGTATCAGATCGATCGATAGGATCCTAATCCGCCGCTCTAACACTCTCCTATCCATTCCCTCGCCCTCCTTCTGCTTGTTTTATCCGCAGCATTGAGCGCCAGCGCGCTCTCATTAGAAACGCTCATGTTTTCAAGCTCCCGCCTCGTTCATCGTCGGCTGGTTGGCGTGGAGCTGACTGGACGGAAGAGGTTAGTTCAGTTCCAGCGAAGGCTCGGGTTTGCTTCCTGATTTCCTTGGGTCGCGGCCCAGTTCACCGCTAACCCCGCGCTCGCGCTTTCCTCTGCAGGTCTGGCAGGGTTTGGTGAAGGTTGTGGAGCGAGGAGGCAAGTGCGCTATCATCCTTGTCTCTGAGGAGGGCGTTACCTTTGCGGTCTGCCCTGTGAAGGAGGGTGCTGTGGACCGCTGCGTCGACTCCTCTCGCTACTTCGTCCTTCGTATCGAGAACGCTCAGGGCAGACATATGTTCATTGGGTTGGCTTTTAATGAGAGGAACGATGCTTTCGATTTTAACACAGCGCTGAGCGACAGTGCGAGGGAGAAGGAGGCCGAAAAGAACCCCACTCCAGCGTTCACCGGCCCCAGCGTCGACTACAGCATCAAGGAGGGCCAAAAAATCAAAGTTGCTGTTCCCAAGATTGGCTCCTCCAAGGACACCGGAGGCACGATGAGCGCCGCTGCGAAGAGACGCGCTGCCCGCCAAGCGGGACAAACCGCGAAGCCCCTCCGCGCCGGAGGTCTCCTTGCGCCTTCCTCGCGAGACACTGCTTCCTCACGTGCTCCTTCAGCCAGTGGCGGAGGTGCAGATTTGCTTGGCGGCACTTCCTCACCTTCCCCCTCCCCCGCCCCAGCTCCTCCTGTGGAGGACGACTTAATGGCCGCGTTCACCACCCCGGCTGCTGCCCCGGCTCCCGCCCCAGCCTCATCTGTGGACCCCTTCGCCGCAGCCCCTGCTCCTGCACCTGCCCCGGCCCCGGCAGCTATCGACCCCTTCGCTGCCGCACCGGTGCCGCCTCCGGCGCCTGTAGCAGTTGACCCCTTCGCAGCAGCCCCGATTGCCACCCCGGTCGTCAACAATGATCCCTTCGCAGGATCCTCTGCCGACACATTCAATATGGGGTCCATGGGGAACAACCTGCCACCCAACCAAGCACCAGCACCGGCACCTTCCACCGACCCCTTCGCAGCCCCGCCTATCGCCAACAATATGGGCATGGGAATGGCAAGTATGGGACAAATGGGAGGTCTCCCCCCTCCGATGGCCAACATGGGCGGAGGAGGAGGTGGGTTCGGAGGAAACCCCGCCCCGAGCAACGACCCCTTTTCAAGTACCAACATGGGCCAACCTCCGGGCCCTCCCCCTGGGCAGCAGCAGGTGGGCGGAATGGGCGGATTTGGTGGAGTCGGCGGAATGGGAGGGATGGGAGGGGTACAAGGAGGAATTGGCATGCAGCCTGGATCCAACGAATTTGGCGTTAGTGCCCAGCCCACCACTCAGCAATTTCAGCAACCCGGCAAGGATATGTTTGGGAGCTTGGGGGGCTTTTAAGTAGGGAGGATTTGAACGAAAACTCAAACATGGTGTCCGTCCAAAGGAAGGTAAATTAAAAAGGCGGACGAGCTTAAATTAAAAAAAAAATAAGGCGCTTACGAGATTTTCTTCAAATGCCCTTTGTTTTCTACTTTCTCTTTCTCTTGTCTTTTCGTGTATTGAAACTTACATCGTCGTTTCGATACTCTCCTACTACCCCCACAATTCCCCTAACACCACTTTTCACTCGTTGCCGATACCCCCAAACAAACCATCACCTCTTCGGACGCTCACGCGACATCGGACGCCCACGGGACATTGTTCTCCAAGATACCGAGCGGCTTCCTGCTTCCTGCCAGCTTGGCCAGCTCTGCGGCGACGGCCTTGAATTTGTCGTTGGTCTCCTGCCTAACGTTTACTGCTCTGCTTGAGCTCAATACGCGTTGTAGTCGTATTGTCAGGTCAATTGGGCACGATTATCTCCCTTCCAACAGGTTGTAATATCCTCGATGACGTCCAGCGCCGGAACAGGCAGCAATGCATGGACACACTTACACCAACTTCCCCTCAATAGACGTCCCCACGTGAGTCCGAGGGAAAGCGACGTCGGGGGTCGCAGACCGTCCAATAATCGGCCATCTGTACATTCAATACCCCCATAGAGCTCGTCCTGTCTCTGCTCCGAGTCGTGATCCCCCCTATTGATTTATTGACATTCTCAAGTAGCTTTGCAGCCAACTTCTCTCCCACAACTTAAATTTTCGATCCCATTACGGCACTGCTGACAAGCGAAATATTATAGATAGGGTGGATTATCTGCGCGAATGAACCAGAAAAGCTTTGTTGTCGTTAAACGATACAATTTGTTCAACAAATGAACCAGGACAATTCCTAAAATAATTATTGCTCCTCCAACAGACCTCCCCATGCAACTGAATTTGACTCCCTTCCTTCATATTTCGCGAAACTGACCTCTCCCAACAACCCCCCCCGCCCTTGTCCCCTTCCTCCGCCACCACCACCCCTCCACCGCACTCTTCCGGCATGGATACTTCCCCAACTTCCTCGCCAGATAGGGAGCGACCAAGTACCTCCTCCCACCTCCTAACAACATCACCTCCCAGCAACTCCCTTGAGTACTCGCTCGACGACTCAGGGTTGCTGCCGGAGGGGTTCAATCCGAACATGTCGGTTGTGACGAACGAAGACGGCTCGTTGGCATCTTCGCAGACATACAATAGTGAGAGGCGGAGGAAGAGGAAGCCCAACCCGAAGACTCCAAATGATCTTAGGATGACGAGACCTGGCGGAATGAGTCCCCAGCACGCATTCACGAATTTCCCCCAGTTTTTCAGTGGGCCTAGCCTTCTTGAGCACGAGGCCAATAAGTTTCCTGTTGGATCGGGGATGAGCGCAGCGGAGAACTTAAGTAGGTGAGAACCGGATTTCCATACGCAACTTCGCTGCTTCCAATTTTTTCGCCATTTCTAACGTCGTGAATACCGCATGCTTTGCGACTCTCTTCGCTCGTCACTTCACTCGTCGCTTCGCTCGTCGCTTCACTCGTCGCTTCGCTCGTCGCAGTCCGAGCCAGAAGAAGAAGAAGAAGAAGAAGAAGAAGACGGGGAACGTTTTTCAGAGGGACAGCCCGAACGCGAAGAAGAACCTTCGCTCCTTCCTCGTGAACTTCACCGACGAGAGGAACTTCTCCATTATGGACAAGATCGACCTTCACCAGCACTCCCTCGACACAGGCGTCGAAATAACGAACGCGACCGTCCAAGAGGTCTGTGCAATGAAGCCGGACATGACAAGTCTAAATTTGAGCCAGTGCTCTGCCGTCACTGACGTCGGCTTGTGGGCTATCGCCCGGTGCTGCAGCAATATAAAGGAGCTCACCCTGAGCGAGTGCGGCGGGATCACCAACATTGGTTTACGCTCTCTTGCCATGAAGTGCACCGGCATCCAGCGACTCGACTTCTCCAAGTGTCCTAATCTTGACGACGCCGCTTTGCGAGTTATAGCGGCTGGGATGTGGGGTCTCCAGCATTTTGTCCTGACGGGCTGCAACAACATTACGGACAACGGGGTCGCCGAGGTGGCCAGGTGCTGCCACCACCTTGAGTTCCTTGACGTGTCCGAGTGCAACAACGTCGGAGAGTATGGGGACAAAGCTTTGATGGAGGTCGGAAAATACTGCCACAAGCTGACCACTTTGAATATGTTCGGGTGCAAGCACGTAGGCACCGCTGGCGTCAAGGCGGTAGCGCAGGGATGCAGAGAGTTGAAGGAGTTGCGCCTCACGGGGTGCAGGGAGCTCGGCAGCGAGGTGAGTAAACAAAGCTCAGTCCCTTGTTTCTTTTCGTTTCTTCTCCTTTCTAATGTGCTGACGATTCGTTGCAGGCAATCAAGAGCTTGGCGCAACACTGCACTCAGCTTCAAGACCTTTCCATCGCCAATTGCCAGAAGGTCGAAAACAAAGACATCGCTAAACTCGCCAGACACTGCAAGATGCTTCAGAAGCTTGACATCAGTGAGTGCTCCAACATAAGCGCCAAGGGGCTCAAGGTCCTTGCCCAAGAGTGCAACGAACTCAGCGCGATGAATCTGCGCGGCTGCACCTCCGTCGACGACGAGGCGTTGAGGGTGTTGGCCGACGGCTGTGTTGGCCTCAGAGACCTCGACATAAGCGGTTGCCAGCGTGTCAGCGAAGTCGGAATCACCAACATTGCGCACGGCTGCACTGGCATAGGCTACCTTAATGTCACCGACTGCAAACTCATCAGCCGCCGGTTCTTGATGAGGCTGATCAACGACATGCAGTTTTCCGATCCGGCCCACACTTACTTTGGCTACCAGCCCAAGCCCGACGCCGACGAACTGAGAAGGAAGGCGCAAGAGCTCCAGGAGATGGGGCTGGCGGCGACCGACATTCAGCGAGTAATCAGAGGAACATTGGCGAGGGGCGGAGTGAAGGAGATAAAGCGAGCTCACATTATCAAGTACCAGCTGCCCAAGGCGCAGGCTTGGGTGAGGGGCTTTTTGAGGCGGAGGAAATGGCAGAAGGTGCTGAGGAAGCGGCTAGAGCACTGGGCCGCGTCCCACATCAGGGCGAGCTGGAGAGGTCTCCAAGACCGCCGTTTCGTGAAGAAGATGCTCGCGGTTAAGAGCAAGTACGACCTCAGGGAGGAGAAGAGCGTGGACATCCAGCGCCTCATCCGAGGTCACTGGGGCAGGAAGGCCATGCAGGCCGTGCGAGACGAGGTCGCGAGGCTCCAGTTGGCGCAGGCGCAGGTCAGGGCGAGAAGGGAGAGAGCCGCCACCGCGATCCAGAGGACGAGAAGAGGATTCGCCTCCCGCCTCATAACCGAGGAGATGCGAGCCGAAAGGGAGAGGATGCGAGCCCTCGAGAAGCTCAGGATCAAATGCGCGAGGAAGATCCAAAGGGTCATGCGGGGCATGTTCGGAAGGAATATCGCCCGGGCCGCTCGCGCTGCGAAGGAGCTCTTCGAGCTCCAATGGGTCATGGCGAGGAAGCTGCAGGCCGCCTGGCGCGGCAAGCTGGGTCGCGACAAGGCACGCACGCTGAGGGACTTCAAGGAGTACCAGTTGATGACGCACTCCGCTATTCTCATCCAGAAGACGTGGAAGGGCTACAGGGGCAAGTACATGGGCAAAGTTGCCGCGTCGCTCGCAGGTCTGCGAAACTTGGAAGTCATTGCCGCAAGGAAGATCCAGTCATGCTTCCGCGCGAGGCAGGGCAGAGAGGCCGCTAAGGCGAAGCGTGACCTCATGGCTCACACACTGATGAGGATGAGGGCCGTGCAGGTGTGCCAGCGGGTCTTCAGGGGCCACAAGGGCAGGGAGAAGAGCGCCGTGCAGAGGGCCCTCAAGGGGCTCGAGCACAAGGCGATTCCTCTGTACAACAAGCTCTCCAAGGAGAAGGGCGAATTGGAAATCGTCAAGGAGAAGATCACCGCCCTCACCGAAGTTTTGCACCCGCGCGAGAAGGATACGCAGGAGCTGAGAAAGGAGATTACACTTATTGCTCGTTCGAAGGCCAAGTTCTGGGACTCCGAGAGGATCTCGGGGGCCCCGCAGCGCTTCATGACCGACTGGTTGCGCGAAAAGCTGCAGGAAAAGATCCAGGACGCCGAGTCCGTGGTGCTGGAGCTGAGGGACCAGCTCGGAGAGCTGCAGATCAAGGAGAGAGAGAAGCTGAGACACATCCGCCACATCTCGAGGGAGCTCGTGCCGCTCACGACCGGTACCATCGAGAAGACGAAGATAGAGAGGACGAACTACTTGCGCCACAAGGTCAGGGTCGAAAAGGCTGCGAGCACGGACATTCAGAAATGTTTCAGGGGATTTTGGGTTCGCTGCGCCGTGCACGGTGCCGACAGGGACTTCTGGGTCGAGGACTACGACACGACTACGGGTCAGAACCTGTACTTCAATAGTTGGACGAACGAGACGAGGTGGAGAAAGCCGCTGGGAATGAAGCTCGCGGAGGAGTTCAACTTGGCTGTCAAGCAGGGGAAGACCGGGGGCGACGACTTGAGGAAGGCAGGAGGCTGGATTGAAATGATCGACCACCAGAAGAATCTGACCTACTTCTACAACAATAGCAGCCAGGCCTACAGGTGGACGGAGCCTGCAGAATTCGAAGATCCGGCCACAGAGACGAATAGCGATTGGTACGACGCCCAAGACGAGGGAAGCTTGATTGGTAATTCCGGGCCGACTGGAAAGGACGTCGGATTCTGGAACGAAATGTGCGAAGCGGAAGTTGGGGAGATCTTCTACACGCACAAGATGACTGGAGAGATTAGGTGGAGCCTAAGTCCAAGGTCGGCCTTCGACAAGAGGGGGGCAATTGCGGCCGCGGGAGCCTCGGTGGAGGGTGGCGAGGGTGGCGAGGGTGAGGACGAGGAGGAAGAAATTGTCATCGGGGAGTGGAGAAGGGTGGTCGACTCATCCGGCGTGTTTTACATCAACGACGTCATGGAGGAAAGTCAGTGGGATCCGCCTCAGGAGTTCTTGGATGCGGGCTATGAGTGATTGGGGATTATTGTAATGTTGTAACTGTAATGTTTTATAATATAAAGATTTTAGGCTCTTTTGAGGGCTTTTACGCTTAGCTAAGAGGGAGGGAGGGAGGAGTTGGGGGGGGAGGGTGGGGCATACAAATCCAGAGTGCTTCGCTTCGACGAGAGTTGGGGAGGACACGCTCCGCAGGGACGCTTACACAGACAGGGCACACTTCACGCTTCGCAGGGACGTATCGCAAGGCTCAATCGGTACGTAGTGTTGTCGCTTTCTCTCGGATCAAGTGTAAAATTGGCGAGATAACCAAGGTATCCACGCACTAACAACATGTCTTCGTCATAGAGATGTTTCTCGACCCCTCCCTTAAATAGGCTTCATGCGTTTTTAATTCTTCTCTTGTGGCAATTGTCGTCACTGAGATTTCCAGTAAAGGAGTCCCTAAACGTGGCCTTTTGTTGGACATTCACTAGCCCGGAGGAAGTTTACGGGACGAGCGATCAATCAATTCCCTCAACGTTCTTTATAAGTTTTCGAAATCACAGGTGGCCGCGACCGATCACAAAGACCAGCCTGTGCATAAGGCGACTACGTAGATCATTCGAGAACAAAACCTTGAGGACATTGAATGATGGGGGGAGGGTGAGAAGAGGCAGGTCCTGGGAAACTCTTCTTGAAAGACACAAAAGTTTTGTTTCTTTGTTTGAACTTGTTTCAATCTCTCTACCTTTAATTTAGTTCAGGCTCAAGTACCTGAGTTTTCTCTATTTATCCCCGCTAGGTCCCCTTTGCCTTTGTCAAAACTTGTAACCGGCTGCACCAGATCGCCATGGAGAATCAGCAGCTGCATGAGCTCCACGAAGCCCACGTCAGGTCTTTTCGTGCTAAGATGCCAGTTGCCCCCGAATTGAAGCCGCCCCTCTCCGAATTACAGAGCACTGTCGTGTGTCGCTGTAGGCCACTACTTCCAGACCATGACAATGGCTCTTTTCAAGCAGTGACGACCAACGGTCCCAACATATACGTCCACAAGGAAGTTTCGAAAGCCGGACTGGTGGACACGACCGGGAAGATAAATTCCAAGAAGTTTCAGGTGAGGCGGTGGGGCGGAGGGGTCCAACGAAGCTGAGGACAGATTCTCTGTGTCTAACCAAGCGAAACTTTTCGCTTCCTTAGTTACATGCCTCCACCTCTGACGGAGACGACCAGAGTATATACGATTTATTTGTTCAAGCAGTCGTAGAGAAGAGCACGGCGGGTGGAATTGGTTGTGTGCTCGCCTACGGGCAAACCGGCGCCGGTAAGACGCACACGATCGAAGCCATGATGGAGATAATGTTCGGCACTGGCATTGAGATTGTTGCGGTCAGTTGTTTCGAGATTAGAAGTGACGAGGTTCACGATCTTCTGAACGACGGCGAGGAGCTGCGAGTTCTCACCGGGGCGGAAGGGACCGACAACATAGTCGGTTTGAAGAAGGTTGAGACGGTCGAGGGAGAAGTCACGGAGGTTGTTGGGAGGGCCAAGAGCCTTCGCTCAACCGCCTCGACCAACGCCAACGATCAGAGCTCACGCTCGCACGCTTTCTACACATTCTTTCTCCCTTCGGGAGGCAGTCTCACTTTTGTGGATTTGGCCGGTTCGGAGAACAAGGCCGACGCCATCTCACACAGCGAGTCTGAGAACGCAGACGAGAGGCTCAAGGAGATGAAGGAGATCAACAAGAGTTTGGGGGACCTTAAGGAGTGCATCAGACTGACGCTGGTCAACTCGAAAGGCGGAAAGCAGCAACACATCCCCTACCGCCGCTCGGTGCTCACTCGGCTCCTTCGAACTTCTCTAGACGTCTCCCCGACCTCTGAAGTCAAGACGACCTTCCTGTGCCACGTTGCTCCCACTCGCCGCTCACTCCCCATGACAATCAACTCGCTCAACTACGCCGAGCAGATGGTATCCGCGACGAACGCCGCGAGAGAAGCTGCCAAGTTCAAGGGCCCCGAAAAATGGAGCCCCAAGATGGTCGCCTCTTGGGTGGAGAAACTGGACGGAGGCAAGTACGCAAAGCTCGCAGAATCCATGCACATGTCAGGCAAGATTTTTCAGACCATGTGGCTGAACGACTTTATCAAGAGGGTCTGTGCGGCAGGCGGCTCTGAGGCTGACGGCAACTACATTTACGAGAAGTTCCACGACCTGGTCGCTGAGAGCAAGAAGAAGAAGAAAGTCAAGAAGGTCGAGGAGGTGACTATTGAAATCGTTGAGGGAAAAAAGACGGGGCCCAAGCCGGACGCGGCGGTGATGTACGGGGCCGGTCTCTCGGCCGCGTGTGTAGAGAATTCGTGAGCCGGCCGCGTGGTAGAGGATTCGTGAGCAACAAAAATCCGGAAAAATAATGTAGAAGCGAATTTGTTTTGATTCATCTTTTCCTTTACTCGTTGACCCCAACCTTTAGTTGCCTAGCTCGGAATCTAGCCTAGCCACGTACATTTAACTCGACGTTTATTCCCGACGTTTATCCACCAAGCTTTCCCCCGCGACCGCCGGGACCGAACCATCGAAATCGTCAACTTTCTTGTTCTGAATTCACACGGCCAGAAACGACATGTCGTTTTCCCCCCCTCAGCCGCATCCTTTCGACTTCGATCCCCAGGTATCGTCGACGACGAAAGGCCCAACATTGTCCTTTACAACCCTCCACAAGCGCCCAATTTATTGTTGTTCCTTCTCGGCATCATTGATACTGCCTACTGACCCTCAACATCAGAGTGACGGCGGCGACGACGACGACGATAAAAGTAGCGATGCACCCCACGAAAGCCGGTGAGTGCAAACACGATGCATTCACAGTAGACGATTGCGCAATCTAACTGTCCCCTCTCCTTCTCCTTTGTCTCTCGATGCTCAGTTTTAGCCGCTACTTTGCCGTTTGCGGACAGAACGTCGCGAGCATATATAGAGTGGACGGAGGCGCCGCTTTCGAATCATCTTCACATGCGTCGCCCTCCCCCCTCTCATCTACGCTAGTTCAGACTTATACTGGCAGCAAGGGCGAAGATTGGTATTGTTGTTCTTTCGGCGGATTGGTATCCTCCTTCATTCACAGCGACAATGACAAGAGCGGCACTGGGGTGGACGGCCGCCGCAAAGGCCAGCTTTTAGCCCTGGCGGGAGCGGGGCGCTGCATCAGCATCATCGACCCGTATGCTGGAAAGTTGGTGGCGTCGCTGATAGGACATGGGGACGAGATCTACGAGATGATGTTCGTTCCGATCGGGGCGACAAATTTTTCTGGTAGAGAAATGACTGGAGACGTACTCGAGGGAAACCCGAAGCCCTGCGTCGACGATTTTTTGCTTCTTTCCGCTTCGAAGGACGAGTCGATCCGCTTCTGGAACGTCCAAACGGGCGCCTGCCTTCTGATGTTTGCGGGAGACAGGGGGCATCGCGAGAGCGTCCTGTCGATCGACGTCCACCCTCTCGGACACTCTTTCGTGTCGGGCGGGATGGACACCACGATCAAGCTCTGGCGCTTGGAGGACGATGCGGTGGTGAGGGACGTGGTGGCGTCCAGCGACAAATCCATGATAACGGACATTCGGCGCACCACTCAAATTCAGCTGCCCTACTTTTCCACCAACAACGCGCAAACCGACTACGCCGACTGCGTCCGTTTTCTCGGCGACTGTATCGTGAGTAAGAGCATTGCCAATATCATTCTCCTCTGGAAGCCTGTGCTCGGGGAGGGGGGCAGGGCCGCCCGAGCCTGCGAGAAGAACAGCGACGCCATAATCCCGCTCAGGGAATTCGTCCTCAGCAACTGTGACGTATGGTTCGTCCGCCACTCAATATCGGACGACATGAAGTCTCTTGCGGTTGGAAATAAGCAGGGGGTGGTCAAGGTATGGTCCTTCGAAGATCCCCTGGAGCCCCCAAAAACGTTCGCGGCGTCTGTGACAGGGGGGAAAAGTGTTATAAGGTCTAGCTGCTTTTCGAGGGAGGGCGATATCATTGTGGCAACTTGTGACAATGGCATCTGTTGGTTGTATGAAAGATAAAATTCCATGGAAAAAAACCCTTTGAATAATAAAAAAATGGCTTTCAGCCACAACCTATTTCTTCGTCGCTGACTGCGCAGCTGCAAGGCGCGCGATCGGAACCCTGAAGGGCGAGCAACTAACATACGAGAGCCCAGCGTCGTTGGCGAAGAACTCGACGGAGCGTGGATCGCCGCCGTGCTCTCCGCAAACGCCAATTTTAAGTTCAGGCTTGACCTCTCGGCCGTTCTTGACCGTGCTCTTGATGAGCTGACCGACTCCCTCGACGTCGACGGTGACGAAGGGATCGTCGAGCAAGATCCCCTTCCTCTTGTACTCCGGGATGAACGTGCCCACGTCGTCACGACTGTAGCCGAAAGTCATTTGGGTCAGATCGTTGGACCCGAAGGAGAAAAAGTCGGCCTCCTCGGCAATCTCGTGAGCTGTCAGGGCGGCGCGGGGGATCTCAATCATGGTGCCCACCCTGTACTTACAGGTCTTGCCTCTCTCTTCAAACACCCTGTCGGCGGTGGCGCGCACGAGCTTGGCCTGGTCCTTGAACTCCTGGACCTTTCCGACCAGCGGGATCATGATGTCGGGAATAGCATCGACCCCGTCGTCAATTGCGTTGAGCGCGGCCTCGATGATGCCTCGGACCTGCATTTCTATGATCTCTGGGCGGGTGATACCGAGGCGGCAGCCGCGCAGTCCCAACATGGGGTTGACCTCGGCGGCAGACTTGATCTCCTCGACGAGCTCAGGGACGGTCATGCTCATCTGGCTGCTGAGCTTCTGCAACACCTCCTCGTCCTCTACGCCGGGCAGGAACTCGTGCAAGGGAGGATCAAGCAGTCTAATGGTGACAGGGTAACCGTCCATGGCCTTGAAGATGCCCTCGAAGTCGCTGCGCTGGTATGGCAGCAAGTTGTCGAGGGCCTCCTTCGTCTGGGCCTCGGTCTTGCTCAAGATGAGCTGACGCACTTGGCCGATGCGCTCGGGCTCGAAGAACATGTGCTCTGTGCGCACGAGGCCAATTCCGACCGCGCCGTTCTTCCTCGCCTCGGCGGCGTCATCCGGAGTGTCAGCATTGGCGAGGACGTCAATCTCCTTGATCTCGTCAACCCACGTCATGAACTGCTCCAAGTCGCCCTTCATCGCAGGCGGGCTCACTCCTATCTTCTCGGCCATGATCTCTCCCGTATTTCCGTTCAAGCTAATAAAGTCGCCCGATTTCATGACGACAGTGGAACCGTCTTCCTTGGTGATGGTCAGGGTCCCCGCAGCCTCGTCGATCTTAATGTCAGAGCAGCCGCAAATGCAAGGGCGTCCCCAGCCACGGGCGACGACGGCGGCGTGACTGGTCATGCCACCCCTTGCGGTCAGAATGCCCTCGGAAGCGTACATGCCAGCGACGTCGTCAGGGGAGGTCTCGTCCCTAACAAGAACGCAAGGGATTCCTTTTTCGCTCTTCTGCACCACGTCCTCGTTGGTGAAGCAGATCTCTCCGACGGCAGCTCCAGGGGAGGCGGGGAGGCCAGACGCCACAACGGCGTTCTTGTACGTGTCCGATTCGGTGTCGGAGAAGGAGGGGTGCAAGAGCTGGTCAAGGTGCTCGGGAAGGACCTTGTTGACGGCCTCTTTCTTGTCAATAAGGCCCTCCTCGACGAAGTCAACGGCCATCTTGACGGCGGCCTCTCCGCCCCTCTTTCCGTTCCTGGTCTGAAGCATGAACAGCTTTCCCTCCTGGATGGTGAACTCAATGTCCTGCATGTCTCCGTAGTGCTGCTCGAGAATTTCGGTGTTCTTCTTGAACTCTTGGTAAACTTCCGGCATCGCCGTCTGCGAAGGGGTGGGGCGAGGAGCGAAGCGACGAGTTAAAACTGCTATTGCAAATATGGTGTAAATTAAACCTCCTCACCTCAAGCTCGCTAATGGACTGCGGGGTCCTGATACCAGCCACGACGTCCTCTCCCTGCGCATCAATGAGGAACTCCCCGAAGAGCTCGTTCTTGCCGTTGTTGGGGTCGCGGGTGAAGCAAACGCCGGTCCCCGAAGTCAGCCCCATGTTCCCAAAGACCATGCTCTGCACGTTGACAGCAGTGCCGAGCAGGTTCCTGATGTTCTCGACTTCACGGTACTTGATGGCGCGATCGCCGTTCCAGCCACCGAAGACGGCACCGATGGCCAGGCGGAGCTGCTCGTTGACGTCATCTGGGAAAGCCAACTTGTTCTTGACGTAGACCTCCTTGAAGGCGGAGACGACAGTCTTGAGGTCGTCGACCTGCAACTCGTTGTCCTCGAAGTAGCCCCTCTCGAATTTAATATTGTCCAACTGCGACGAGCGCAGAGTTAGAGTTGCTTAGCGGTACCCTGGTAATAGTTTTACTAACTTTGCGCAACCGTAAAACGAGCGGAATCGCTCCTCGCAGCTTCTCACCTCCTCCTCGAACTCACTCCTGGGAATCTCTAGGACGACGTTGCCGAACATCTCCAAAAACCTGCGGTAACTGTCCCACGCGAAACGAGCGTTGCCCGTTTTTGCAGACAGGGCTTCGACGACAACGTCGTTCATGCCCAGGTTCAGCACCGTGTCCATCATACCGGGCATGCTGATCGCAGCCCCCGAGCGCACAGACAACAAGAGAGGGTTCGTGTCCGAACCGAACTCGCAGCCCATCTTCGACTCGACCACCTTGAGCTGCGCGGTCACCTCCGACCAGATGGAGGGAGGGAGCTCGCCATTCCAGTTGGAGCAGTACTCCCTGCAGCACTCGGTCGTCAGCGTGAAGCCGGGGGGGACGGAGAGGCCAATTGAGGACATCTCAGCCAGGTTGGCACTAGCGGGCGGGCGGGTGTTAGAGTATTTCTCAGGGGTGGTGGGAGCAGAACCCAATTGCCCTTAGCATCACCAACACTTTTCAACGAAAAATGTGAGGAACCGCTGGAAACTAACGACTCGCTTCACTCACCCCTTGCCTCCTAGGAGCCACTTGTCGTCAGCGCTCCTTCCCTTCTCGCCTGCACCGAAGGGGAAGCAAGGCACCTCACTCAAAGTTTCCGTGATCCTTTGGTCAATTGATGAGGGCGAGGACGAATAGACTGCTGAGCGCGCTCTGAAGGCGATCGGTTGGGGGACATTAAACGCGGACGCTCCAGCAAGAGCCAGAGCCAAAAACGCAAGGTTGAGCCTCATCGCTTTCAAGAAGGAAGGTGAAGTCAAAGGTGACAGGTATTGAGCTGGCAGGATTGGACACAAGATCTTATGACGCCTCCAACTTGCAGAAAAAGCTGTTAACGAACATGCTGCTGGAAGCCTGGTCAAGATGGGCGGGTTTAATGCTCTTGCTGTGGGGGACAACGTATTTAACTCAAACCGCGGCTTACCAACACAATTTCATGCCTCGGCAATCAAGGCTCTCCTCTCCCCTTCACCTCGTCGTCAAGTCTTCATCCGACCCCTTCTCCTCGCTTCCCGACCCTCAAGACGAGAACAGCAGCAACGTGAAACGTGTGATACTCGTTTCCGACAGCACAGGCATGACGGCCCAGAAGACCCTGAACAGGGCCTTCTCCCAGTTCGACAGCTGCTCCACGCTAAAGAAGGACGACTGTGAGTTGCAGGTGAACGTATTTTCCCACGTTACGAACGAGGAGACCCTCGCGGGGCTAATCAGGAGGGCAAAGGATCAGTCCGCCCTAATGATATACACGCTGTCGGACCCGGAACTGCGTTCGAAGTCGTCGAAAATGTGCGAGCTTTCCGCAGTGCATTCTGTCGATTTGATGGGGCCTCTGCTGGACGGCTTGAGCTACTTTTTGGAGGAGGCTCCTCTGGGGACTCCTGGCGGTGACGACAAGATCCAGAGGCAGGATCCGAGGAAGGCCGTCTTGAGTTCCAGTTACTACAGGAGGATCGAAGCGGTTGAGTTCACGTTGAAGGGTGAGTGATGGATGTTTATGAGAGTATTGTAATCGAAGCGCAAATCGAGTGCCATTCGATGCAGCTCATTCTAGTGTGTAGTTTAGTGTAACTCGAGGGTAGTTCTAACTCGCTTTCATACTACTCTACTACAGCCGACGACGGCTCCGCCCCTTGGCTGCTCAAGGATGCAGACGTGATCCTAGTAGGAGTGTCGAGGACGGGAAAGACGCCACTGTCCGTCGTCTTGGCCCAACAATTCGGCCTCAAAGTCGCCAACATACCCCTAGTCCTCGAAGTTCCACCTCCGAAGGAATTGTTCGATCCATGCATAGATAGCGACAAGGTCATGTGCCTGACCATTAACCCCGTCGAGCTCAAGAGGATACGGTTGAACAGGCTGGAGAGGAGCGGAGCAAAACAGTTGGAGGAAACAGGAGGTGAGCGCTTGAAAACGCAAGAATGGATGGATTATGTCTTTCGCAGGATAACACTCTTACTCCAACTAATCCCTCGCTCTCGCTCCACACTGCAGGGGTGAAAACGGCGACGAACTATGCCGACCGAAATTACCTCATGAGAGACCTAAAAAACGCCAGGGATCTCGCAAGAGATAAAGGCTACACGGAAATTGACGTAACAGGAAGGGCGGTGGAGGAGACAGCCAGCCTCATTAGCGAACTCCTGACCCAAAAATTGGCCGCCAAGAACATAGAATTCGAGGGTTGGGTTGAGGAAATGGGAGGGGACGTCGACGCTCTCGCTACTTCAGCAAAATCAGAAGGAAAAGATTAAACGAAACCTATTTTTATAGTAATATAATGTATGGCTCTAGCTACGTAACATTTCAAGCTGCCTGGTCCTCTATCGCTGTCTCTTGTAACGCGATTGTCTCTCTCAACGTCGTATTCTCTATCTCTAGTTTCGCGATTGTCTCTCTCATCTCCGTGTTAACATCCGTGATCTCTAAGACTCGTTGCGAGAACCTCGCTTTTTGCAACATGTTCTCTGCATTTAGTCTTCTTCTTGTAAGGGGTTTTTGTTGATGTGAGATGTGGAAACAATGTCAAGAATATTTTTCGAAGAGAAATAAAAACAAACATCACCTTGAAACAAATGAACGCTTTCTTATTTTACAAATAGTACAAGCCGCGGGAGAAGATCAATTAAAACTCTTGCCTCCCTTCACTCCCTCCTCCATGCCCGAAAACCCCTCCCCCAACCCCTTCTAATCGCCTCTCCCCAACGCGCATGATCTCAGCCAGGTCGTTGTTGCTAAGACTGTCCAACCTCAGAACCTTGCACAGCGATGTTTTGCCGCTCCTGTCTCCCACCAGCAGGCAATCTTCTACGATTCCTCCGTTGCCGACGCCGAGGCCTCCGAGAACTGCACCGCTGGCGGCGCCAACGGCTCCGCTAGCCCCGCCCCCCCCCCCGCCTCCGCCTCCTCCCGCCCCTCCTCCTCCGCTTGCACCGCCGCCGATCCCGCCGCCGCTGAAGTACGTCTTACCGAGAACCTTGAGCGACGTGATTTCGCAGCTGTGAACTCGGTCCGGAACGTAATGTAGAGGAACGAACTGCGAAATGTTGGTGGTGACGAGTTAGAAGAAGCAGCCCCTCCCAACAAAACTTCGTCAGCCATCTCACCTCGTTGATATTCCAGTCGACTCCCCACAAAATGACGTCGCCGTTGGTGTGGCCGGTCACGGCCACCACGCCCAGGGTCATCCAACTGGGGCAGTTCGTGCTCGTGAGCATCGTCGCCAGAGGGAAATTGCTCGCGCTCTTGCTCCTCTTCATGACCGGGGTCTTGAACGTCCCCCCCTCTCCCCCCCCTCCCTCCCCGACTCCTCCCCCCACGCCGCCCGTTCCCTGTCGGGCTACGACCTTTCCGTTAACCTCGAACATGAACATTTCCCCGTTGACCAAAACACAAATATTACCGGTGTTGCAGTTTCCGCTCACTGCAGTGACTCCGTTCATCCTCCCCAAGTTTCCGACCTCCTCGTCGCTGCCCGGGAGCAAGCACCTCAAGAAGCAAAGGCGCTTCAGATCCCAAAGTATCACGCGTCCCTGGGCGTCGCCGCTTACAATCAAACCGTAGGTGCTGATGACGTGGACTGCCGTGATGGGGGACGAGTGACCGACGAGCGTCGCCTTCAAATGGATGTGTCGAGAGTGGACGTTCTTGCTGGCCTTCCAGACCCGAATGGTGCTGTCCCTGCAGCCGGTGACGATGATCCCACCGTTGCTGGTCGCACCAACGCAGGTGACGTAATCCAGGTGCAAATTGTCGTGGACGGCAACGCATCGGTCGAGCTCCCTATGCCTCGGCGTCACCACGCTCACGTGCAGGCTCAGCCCAAAGGTGGGCCCGCCGAAGCGAACGTACTTCATGTAGTGAGGGGGCAACAAGTAGCACCCCGCCCCCACCGAGACGACATTATTCTTGACCATGGTGATGTCGCCAACGCTCCTGTCACCCCTGATGGTGTCGTTTCCGATCTTGACGACGCCCCACTCGATCGTCCTCAAATAACTCCGGTGAGGCGCACCGACAATCATCAGCGGCGGTGTCAACGCGGCCAAGTGGTTGATGGCCCCAAAGTCGACGTCGATCACCCCGCCCTCCTTGAATTCGACGGCCTGGGGTACCGCCCTCGAGGGGTGAGGCTTCCTCTCCAGCCTGCTCGGAGTCTGCCCGAAGTTGTGTATCTGGGCTATGGTCGCCTCGCGCTCCAACGGGTCGGTTATGCTATCCACGTCGACGTTACCCTCGTAGCTCAGGTGAACGTAGGTATTTTGCGCCGCGACAGCCTCCCTGCCCCTCTGCTTATACCCGAAGATCAAGTCAATCCACTTGTGCAGGTTCTTGCTGACATGCTCGGATTCCAAGGCCATGCGGTTGATCATGACGAACTTCTGCGGGTCACCCTTGGCCCACGGCGGCAGCTTGACGTCGTGAACTGGCACCCCGGCTTGGGTATTGCCGAAGTCGAAGTAATTGCTATTCGACAAAAACTCGGGGAGGTAGAAAAACTCAGGGATGAGTTCTCGGACATCCTGCAAATTCTCCTCGCTCGCAGACCGCCACGACGACGAGACGGAGCGGAAGAGCCGGTCAGCCTTGTCGAATCTGCCTCCCTGGAGGGCCAGGGCCAGCCTTGAGTACGGTTCCAGCCTCATTAAATAGTACAGCACGTAGCCGGAGCAGCTGTAGTGCGTTCCGTAGTGAAACGGCGGAGGGTCGTCCACCCCGTTCGAGTACGCGGCAAGGGCCTCGAACCGTTCCCTGAACTGCTCAGCTCGGGACTCTCCGAGAGCGCCCATGGGCTTGCTTAGATCCCTGTACACGGACGGGTCGTTGAGATCGATCTCCTCGCTAGTGTAGTCGCTCAAAACCCATGGGAATACCGGGTACTGCGTCAGATCGTTGTAGGTCCTTCCTGCAAACATGTTGAGGAACATGAGGTACTCGAAGTTGCTCATCCTTCCAGCGCACCACCTATTCGTGATCTTACTCCTCAGGCTACCCATGAACTTTTTATAGTTGATGCCGCTGCCGCTGGCGAGCATTTGCTTATTGCTGTTGAAGACTGAGTTCGGCAACGGGGTCTTCAAAATCTGTTGGAGCAGGTTGTCGCGATCTTGGCACGTCGCGAAAGCGACGAGGATGCTGGAGTGGTTTGAATCGAAAAACTCCAGCGCAATCTGCCTCAGCTGGTAGCGCCGCTTGTAAACCGCATAGATCTCGTCGAAGGGAATGCGTTGGCATCTGTGCTGAAAAGTGACAGAGTCCTTTCCCTTTTCGGCGCTGTCCAAGTGCCCCGCATCCAGCGGCTGAGTGGGCGCGGGAAACCTGCTGTTGCGCTTGCTCGCGCGCTTGCCAGTATCCCCTCCCTTGGTGTCAGACTCGGGAAGGGCGCCGCTCATGTCAATGCTGGAGGCTCGCCTCAGCTGCACGTCGAACTTGCTCTCCTCCTCGGCCACTCGCTCGATCGTGCCCTCCAAGCCGTCTCCCTCCGTCAGTTCAAACCCGTCTATGAAGTATACTGAGCGCTTACAGCAAAGCAGGAGCGTCTTCTTCACCTCGAGCCCGGTGCATCGGCTCACGTTGTAGCAAACCTTTGCCGTGCTACTGCGCTTGTCGGGCAGGTCGTTGGGCTGAACTAGTCCCCTCAGCAACTCGAACGTGGACGCCTTGGTCTCCTCGACCACCTCCTCGTCCTCCTTCGATTCATTCTCAGCCCCGTCCCCCGCCTTCTTGGTCTTAGTCTTTGAAGGGTCCTCGTCTTCACGTCCGCCCTCCCCATCCTCCTCCTCCTCCTCCTCCTCCTCAGAGAGTTCCGAGTCCAGGCGCACCCTTGGCTGCTGCTCGGGGCTCGGGCTCAGGGACTTGTCAACGTTGCTACTAGCAACGCTACTTTCGTCGTCATCTTCCTGACCGTTGATGACCTCGACTCCCTCCTCGCCCCCGTATTCTTCCTCCTCTCCAGATACGTTCTTCTTGCTCTTTCCAGCCTTCAAGTTCATCATTTTGACAATTTCAGCCGTCGCTTCGACGCTGCCAGAAGATTCAACCTGGAGCCCCGGGAGGATGTGCAGCTCGCTCTTGCTCCCGCTCCTCTTCAAGTTATTCTTATCTGTCGACCCCTCCTCCTTCTCCTCCTCCTCCACATTATACACTTCGTAAAACTCCCAATTTCTAAGCATCTTCTTCCTCGTCCTCTCGGGCCCCTCGCTCAAATCGAGCTTCCACCGGACCTTCTCTTCCTCCATGTTGCGCTCCCAGACGCCCAGTTCGCCCTTGACCTGGCGCAGGAATTTTTTCCACTCCATGGCCCCCGACGTCAAATCGTCAAAGCCACGTTTCTTCCAAACATCGTGGTTGTCTATCGTGTTCTGCTCGGCGATGGCGACCCTCTCTCCCCGCTCAATGCCCTTGAACATTATGTCACTGTGCTGATGGCGCCCGCCTCCCATCGATGACACCTTCTCCTTTTGCAGCTGAAGGATGAAATTCGACGGATTCATGGGTTTGTCCGGGAAGTACTTCTCCGACATTTCCCTTATCAAGTCGAACGTGAGCTCGATGCCGCTCGAGTTGTCCGTTAGCCACTCAAAGAAAGCGGCGTTCTTTCCGAGCACTGCACCGACGTTGGAGTTGCGGCGCGCAGCCGTGTTCAGCAACAGCGAAAAGCCATTGTAGATCTCGTTCTCCTGAATCTTGATGCCGAGGGCATTCCCGTCGTCTCCGTTCAAGCTCGCGCCCAAGTTGAACATTTCCATACACAGCCCCTTCCTGACAGTCAACAGCGTCGCAATGGTCGTGCAGGCATTTTGTTGGACGGTTGACGAATCGTTGAGCAGAGGCAGCTGCACCGACAAGAGGCATACGGTGAAAATCTTGTCCGCGGTTGCGGAGTCCAAGTTCAAGACGGAAGAGGCAAAGCCATTTATGTCAGTTTGCACCTTTGCGCTTCCGCTCATGTTGAGCCTCATCAACAAAAGCTGGAGGTTCTCGACGACCAAGCTCGTCGCCTGCTCGACGTCGGGTCCTAGATCAGGCCCCCAGTGCTGATCACACCGACGGAGCACGGCAATGGCCGTGTTCTGAGCGATTCTGACCGCGGAGGAGACGAGCTGGTTCTGCTTCTCGGTGCCAAGCGTCCTGTTGGCCTTGGTGGACTGACAAATCTTGAGCGCCTCAACCGTGAAGACGAGGGCGTCGTAGACCGCGTCGTGCGCAAACAGCCCCGAGAGAATGTTCGTCAGGAGGCAGGTGCCGAACGTGACCAGGTTCGTGAGAGTCTGGGCGTCGTCCAGGGAGGAACCGAGGTTGGTCAGCGTTTCGTTCAGCGAGTGTAGAATTACATCGTAGTAGGAGAAGACCTGCTCGTCCGTCGCGTGAGCAGGGAAAGCCTGGATTAGCGTCTGAAGCGTTTCGGCCCTGCTGTCCTCCACGAAGGCATTGTGGATCACAAGCGAGAGGAGGTCGAGAATGTTCTTGCCCTCCTCCCCGGCGAATCGTTCCCCGACGTCGTCCGAGATATTTCTTTGCGTGATTGTTGACCCCTTTCGGTGCGCAATCAGTGTTTTCGAGGCCGACACCCTGCGCTCGAACGACGCCTTCCTGTTGACTTTGGAAGGGGCCGCGGAAGCGGGAACGTAGTCCTCTTCGATCTTACTGGTCAGGTCGAGCTTGCCCCCGGTTGACTCACTGTAAACTCTCCGCCCAGGCGGCATGGACGCCTTCTCAACGACGTCCGAACAGACAAAGAGCGCCTGAACGAGGGGCTCTAGGAACTCCATCTCTCGCGAAAATTGCTTAAAGTGCGAGTAGGCGAGGTTCGAGGAGCTGTGCACGTGGGCAAGAAGCTTCAAAATCGCATTGTTATTGTGTTTGGCGAGGGCCATCTCCTCCTCGTCCACGTCTGGGTTGGAAGACGACGAAAGCTGGATATTACGCCCGACGCACTCGGAGAGCAGATTGCACAAGCCCGTGGTTTGATATTTCAGCAGCGTAGAGTCTATCGTGTCGTCAATCACCGAATCGAAGAGCACGATTAGCTGATCCGGATCTAGCGAGGGCAGGTAGGGCAACCTGTGGATCTTGATGTTGAGCAACGTCGCGAGCATCGGCAAGATGATGCAGGGCGACGTGGAGAACTTGGGAACCGACATCACCAGCGTCTTGAAGCCCCCTGTGACGGAGAACTTGGCCGCAAAGGTCGGACACGACTGCAGGAGCAGCGTCAGGAGCCGGAAGGTAAGTGAAGACGAGGCGGCATCGTCGCAGCCCTCAAGCATGCAAACGAACCACGTCGGGGTCAAGGTCGACGCGAAAGCCTCGAGGAAGAGGCGGGCCTCGCTTCCGGGCTGTTGCGTGGTAGTCGTCGATCGACGTTTGTTTCGGAACATGTCCGTCAATTTATTGGAGCCACTATCGGAGGTGGGCGAAGAGGCCGCCGTCGTCTTCTCGAGGTGTTCCACGCCCTCCAGGACCAGCTCGAGAAGCAGGCGCAACAAATAAACTCGGACGAGACCGGCAGGAGTGAGGGTCTTCGACGTGAAATTCGTGTTGTTGTTCGTGATGTTGGTATTGTGCACGGTCAGCGTGTAGACGAGCGTCTCAGCAATGTGTTGCAGGTCCTTCTTCTTGTCCAAGTAGTTGGAAAGGATGCGCTTGAGCAGGGTCTTGCAAGACAGGAGAAAATCGTCCTGCGAATCAGCACCGATCGCGGCCAGGGCGATTGAGGGAGGCGTGATGTGCCACTTATTGTTGGTGCTGTTGTACATACTGATGGCCTCGACCATCAGGTGCACGGCCCAGTCCACGATCTGCACGTGGTAGAGCCCTCTGGCGTTAAAGGAGCAGTTCCGGCACGACGTCGAGACTAGGCTGTTGAGTGCCGCCAGCTGAGAAAGGAGCGTCGAAGGATTCTTAACGTCCCAGACCTGATGGTTGAGCAGCAGGAACTTGAGTGCATCCCAGTCGGCGAAGAGGAAGTCAGCATTCTGACTCAGGTCGGAAGGATCAAACTTGGCGATAGCGATGGAAAAGCACTCGTTCAGTACGGTCTGATCCAGTAGATGCTTCTTCTGTCTAAGCAGGAGAGCTAGCATCTTGTAGCCCTGTCCGGCCTGCATGGCCTCCCTGTTGGCGACGTGATTTTTCAGCGTTGCGCCGATCAGGCGCAAGGCAGATGCGATCATCGAAGTCGTTTGGGAGGCCGACACGAGCGGCAGGAAGATGACCGAAGATCCAACGCGGTGCGCGTTCTCCGCAAAGTTGCGGGGAGCTGTCAGCATGTTGTTCCAGCAGATGGAGGCGGAGGACGCGCAGATGCTCGACAAAGAGGCAACGTTATGCAGGGTTTGCTTGTTCGGCGCCGCCGCGTGAGCGTTGAAGGCGAAGATCAAATCGTCGTACGGCAGCTGCAGGGTCTTGAAGTTCATCCTCGAAATCGATCTCTGGGCGAGGGCTTGCGTGATATTTGGGGCGATCTCGTGCAGCCGGTGAAGGAGGTTCGTCCGGATGGCGGGAAGAGACTGCAGGAGCGGCTCTTCGCCCCAGTGCGGAGAAGTGCAGCTAGGGCCGGAGACGAACATGCACGTAACGTCTAGTGTCGACAGGGCCGCATTTGTAAATATGCAAGGGCCCAGGTAAAACTTCGAGGACGTCTCAGCCGTCTCGTGCGAGGCCGGGTGAGGGTAGCCAAGGAAGCACTGGGTCGACTCCAAGGAAGGGAATTGAACGTTGTAGATAGTTGTTTCCGGAGAAGACAGCGCGTCGACGTGGATCGATACCGTCGCCTTTTTGGAGAGCAGTCGCTTGGGAGGCGTGTAGGAAAACGAGATGTGGTGCCAGGTTTGTGTTTTGAGGGGGGTCGGGTTGGCCGTGAGGGGCGTGGTGGGGGTGGTGGAGGTAGTGACGTTGAAGCTGTTCTTGTCGTACGTCAAGGAAACGTGCTCTGAACCCGAGGAGATCGTCAGGATAGGCAGCGGAGGAGAGGTGGGAGTAAGCAGAGTCGGCGTCGAGAGCCAGCAAGAGAAGGAGAAACCGGACGAGGACGGAAAGGCGGTGACTTGCTCTCTCTGCTTCTCCAGGGGATTCCGCGAGATGCGGGAAGACGCTGGTCGGCAGAGCGACTCTATGTGAAGGTAGGAGGAGTCCGACGAGACGAACTCGGAGGCTAGCGGGTTCGGAGGAAAGGCCGGCGAGGGGGGAATAGATCCGAGGGTCGTGTACGGAACGCTGTCCGACGAGGCCGCGATCTCGCACAGGTTATCAAGGCGCGACGTGAACTGCGATGGATGAATCAAAAAGGGGTTAGCGAAAGTTGGCGAATTCGCCCAAGGGCATCGTTTCAGGCTCACCTTTTCGGCATTATCCACCCGGTGAGACACCAGAGAGGGCTCTTGGTGAGGCTCCGTCGAACTCCAAATGATAGGGAGCTCCAACTTGCCGTTGGAGTCGGCCAGGCATGGGGACGCGATACAAGTCATGAGGGACTTGAAGTCGGCGCACGTCATGTGACTGCTGGACAAATTGTTGAGGATCTTGAAGAAGAACTTCTGGAGGGGATGGGTCGGAGACGAGAGGATGTGGTCGAAGTCGTTCGTCAGCGTGTGGACGAGGTTGGCAGAGCTCAAAGACTGGTGAATTTGCGGAGAAGAGGTAAGCTTGATCAAGATGGCGAGGGTGCTGTGAGCCAACTGGCTTGTGATGTGCGGGGTCAGGTGGAACAGAATTTTGATGGCGTCCGCGTTGCTGAGTTGAGGAGGAGGGTGGGGAGGAGCATCTACGAGCGCCTGGAATTTCTCTTCGTAGCTCGCAGGGGACTGAGGAGAGTACACCGACTTCGGGTCGACCGGCTTTATGACCATGTCGAAGATGATCGTCATCGCCGGAGTGGCCAGTGTGGGATTTTCGAAGATGCCAGTGGCCTCGATTGTCGAGGCGAGGTTAGCGTAGGTGATGTTCGTGTTAAAGTAGGACCGGGCGTTGAGATCTGACGACATGACTGCCGCGAATAAGTGCAGGGTCGACGAGAGGACGGTGAAGTCGTCGTCGTGGGTGGCAGTGGTCGAGAACGTCGACGCGAGCCTAGCCAGCGAACACATCCCCGCCTCGAAGCCGGAGTTTGAGAGAAACATGGTGGTGGACGAGGGGACCGAGAGGGTAATGTTCACCAGAGTCTGGTAGACATGCCACTGTCGTTTCTGGTGCGAGCCGCTCTTGGACTGCATGAGAGAGTGGCAGAGTTCAATCAGCGACGAGATGATTGTGTCCAGCTGGGGATTTGCCGTCGCCGCAGGTGCTTGATTCGGCGCTGCGGAGTTGTTATTGCGAAGCCACGAAGCGAGCGTTGAAAGTTTGGTGTTGGGTTAGGCCGTAATTTGCAAGGGCACATCTTCAACTCGTCGTGGATTCTCACCTGTCGCCCGCGGGCTGGACGGAGAATTGTTGTCCTTTGAGTTGATGGAGATCGCGACCTCTTCTAGCGAGGTCAACGCCAGGGTTGCCACTTCTTGCTTCAAGAACTTGATTGGTTGCTGCAGAAGGCTAGCGAAGAAAAGCTCGCAGAAGATATCCGCTATGGGGAGGTGGAGGTGGAGATGGGTTGGGGTTAGAGGGGGAAGGGGTGTTAGGCTTTGAGTTGGTCGTGGCGCCGAGGTTTCTTTCGCTCACCTCCTTTTCTATGCCTCAGTAGTTGATTCATAACGCCGAGGACGCTCGGCGCAACGGCGTCCAACAAATTGTGCCGCGCCCCGGAAGTAGCCCCTATGCTAATTTTACTAAATATTTGATAAATGTATTGGTCGAGGAAGTTCTGCTGAATGAGGAGGACGGAGAAGCCGCTGTCGAACTCCAAAAGCTTGAGAATCGTGGTTGTGATCATTTGGACGTCGATGGTCAGCGGATTGTGTATGGTTCTGTTCTGGAGAGATTTTCTCGGAGTGGACTGAGAGTTGGGAATGGTGAGATTGGTAGTGTGTTTATTGAAAACAATCGCGAATCATCTCGAACTAATGCTCACCTCCTCTTCTTCGCTATCGTCATCGTCGCTCCCCTCCGCTGCATCGGCCAAAACCGTCAAATTAGCGGCCACGAAAACTTCCATCGCCACCTGCAAACTGGGACCGGGGCTGACGTTCGATATGCCGGTGCAGACGAACTCAAGCGTCTTGAGGACGAAGATTTTAAGAGAGGGGTCGGTGAAGGTTGGGTAGGCAGTTAAAAAGAGCTCGAGGATGCCGTACTTTGGCTCGATCGAGGCGTAGTTTGCGGAATTGTTGGAGAACAGGTTGAGGGTCAAGATGAGGATTTCTGTGCAGAAGGGTTCATTGTTCTTTTGAGTGGAGTCCGAGGAAGGGTTAGAGAGGCTGTGGTTAGGTTGAGGTGGAGTGAAATAATGGAGGGAAAGGAGTTTACTACACCGCTCACCTTTACGACTTTATCGTCGTCTTCATCCTCCCCCTGAAACCTCCGCATTGCGATTTTACTCGCCTCCCTCGCCCTGTCGTAACTCGTCCTCTTCCCCTCCAACATCGGCGTGCACCCCCTCGCAAGCTTCGCCAGAACGCCCAGCGCCTCCTCGTTCTTCGCCTCGCTGCTGGAGTTCATGGAGATTAGCTTGCTGAGGAGCTCCAGGCTCGCGGCGGCGTTCTTGCCGGTGGAATTTTTAATGGCGTAGGTCAGGACGTCGTAGCCGGAGGAGGTGGAGAAATCGTTCAGGAGATGGCAGTCGGAGTCGTGGGGGGTCGAATTCGACATGAGGCTTATCAAACTGGTCGGGGGAGAGGGGTGGGGGAAGGGGGGTTAAATTATATTCGCTTCTCTAGTTATTGCATCTGTTTGATCTCACCTGCTCAACGCAATGATCCAAAGGCCCTCCTTCTCAGCCTCCTCCCCCGTCAACGTCTCGATGGTACTGCCGCTCTTCGGAGACACCGGCGGGCTGCTCTCGTCGATCGGGTACTTGATGAGCTCCTTGATGTCCTCCACCATGTGGTGAACGACCCTTCTGTCGTGGAGGTAAAACACGAGGGAACGCGATAGGCAGTTTTGGGAGATCGTCTTTATCACGTTGCTGGCGGACAGGGGGATGTGGGTCGAGGAGGAGGGGTAGGACGCGCCGGGGAGAGCGAATAGGCCGAAGAGGTGGGGACGGAGAACTTCGCCCACTGAGGTGTCGGCGCAGAGGGAGGTCAGAAGGCTCGTTATTTGGAGGGTCGCATTTTCGGTCGAGGTTTCCGGGGTCGAGCCCTGTGGGAGGTAGTGGAGGTGGTTTGAGTTGTGGGTTAGTACGACACAACGTACGTATACGTGAATTTCACACGGACTGGTAGGATTAAAGGCTCACCTGCATTTCAATGACCCTCAAGAGCCTCAAACAATGCACCAAGTTAGGAGGCAAGTCAGTCTCAACGCACTTCTGATTGAACCTCGGCCGTCCCTTGTAGGCGCTGAGCTCCTCTACCCCCTCATCGATGAGCTTTATCAGCCGCGTCTTCCAGTTGGAGGAGGAGCCCACTTCTCGAGCAGAGAGGACTATCTGCTGCACGGAAAGGGCGAAAGTGGAGGAGGCGTTGTGCACCAGGTTGGACTCTGCGGCCGTCAGGGGAGGAAGGGTCGGAACGGGAGGAGGGGACACGGCGCGCGGAATAAGCCTCTCTATTTCACGAGTAGGAGAGGGAGAGGGAGGGGGAGTGGAAGAGTTGGATCGACCAAAGTCACGAACAAACCCATCAGGACTATTAGAGTTTGAGCGCGTGAGGCCAGAGGTTATGCCCTTGAAGAATCCCCTCATGGGTCAACGAGTCAATGGGTCGTATCTGACACGAGGAACAGGACCAAACGGTACGGAAGGAGGCAGGGGATCGGAAAGCAATGAGAAGGGGAGATTGGGACAATCCAATCTGGTCAAAGATTGTGTTGAGGAATGGAGAGTGCCGAGCGGGCAGGTGCTAAGTAGGGTAGCTTTGTGTGCCGCACAGCTCTTATTATTAAATAGGGTTATTTAAAATAAAATCTAAGCCAGAGGAGCGGGAAACAATCTAATTTCTCTTTTCCAGAGGAAATGATCCACTCAAGATGCCGAAAGGAAGGAAACGCCCGATCGATAATAATCCTCCAGTGGAGGATGACGACAAGATTGACGAGGAGGCTGCACTGAGCAATATGCTATTTGGTGCAGAGCCAGATGTTGCAGCCAACAATGCAGCAAATGATTGGAGTGGCTTCCTGCAAGCTGATGAAGAAGATGAGAACGATGACAGCAACGATGATAGCGACGACGATAGCGGTTCGAAGGCTGGGGTAGGACCGGCGTGGGTGGACGACGATGACGTTGACGTTGATCTAAGGGCTGCAAGCAGGACATCTAAATTGAGGAAGACCACCGAGGGTGAGATGAAAGAAGAAGAAGAAGATGAAAAGCGAGCAGGAGGAGGACTGACTAGCTAACACATCCATTTTTTTGCAGAGAACACTGTCTCGAACGAGGAGTACGAGAGCAGGCTGCGCGCGAGGCAGCAGGAGGTTTCTCTGAAGGTGGGAGGCGCAGACTTCACCAGCTGGGCCGACCCCACCGGCACCACCAAGCCTCGCGCCAACTCCTACGACTCGGACGATTCCACCGAGTCCCTCTCCAACGTGCTGTCCTCCGCCGCACCCCTCCTCGCCACCTCTAAAAGCCTCCCCCCCACAACGATATCCTCCGTCCGTGTCCAAGACTTGAACCAAGTCGACTACAACAAGTCTACCGTCTGCTCCGTAAAGTTCCACCCCGACGGCGCCATAGCCCTCACGGCGGGCTACGACAAGACCCTACGCTTCTTCGCCCTCTCTTCCTCCTCCAAGGAGCCCTCTTCCAAGATCCACGGCGTTTACTTTCCCGATCTACCCATAATGGATGCGCAGTTCATGGACGACGGCGGGTCAGTAGTCCTCTGCGGCCGACGTAAGTTCATTTACACTTACGACGTCGTCGCCGGGGTGGTATCAAAAATCTCCCAGATCGGTCACAGGCCCGAAAAATCATGGGAGAAGATGGCCGTGAACGCCACTGGTAGCATGGTGGCGTTCGTGGGAATCGACGGCTTCGCGCTGGTTTGCAAGGCTGTAACTTTGGAAGTTTTGGGAACGTTTAAGATGTCGGGGACGTGCCGTACCGTTGCGTTTTCTGCGGGGGGCGACTACCTGCTGGCGAGCGGAAGCGACGGGAACGTCTACAAGTGGGACATTAGGATGTTGAGCTCGGCTCAGACCAGGCCGGTGTACAAGTTCAAGAACCAGGACGGTTCGATCGTGCAGTCCTTGGCGGTGAGCAGGAGGATCACGGCGGTTGGGAGCGAGAGCGGAGTGGTCAACCTCTACGAAAACAACAAGGAGGATAGGGGCGCCAATTTTTACAGCAGGGTGGAGGAGAGGTGAGCGCCGAAACAAGACAAGAGTGCTTCTCGACGACTACAATATCTAACCCAACCTAACCCAATCTTCACAGGGACCCCATGAAGGCCATCATGAACTTAACGACTAGCATCGACAACCTCCGCTTCAACGAGACGGGCGAAATACTGGCGGTTTCGTCGCGCAGGGAGAAGGACGCCATGCGCCTCGTGCACCTGCCCAGCGCCACCGTCTTTTCCAACTGGCCGACGTCGAAGACTCCCCTCGGATACGTGTGGAGCTTCGACTTCAGCCCCAAGAGCGGATACTTGGCAGTAGGGAACGACAAGGGAAAGTGCCTCATGTACAGGCTGAGTCATTACGAATCTGATCTTTAAAAAGAAAATGTAAGAGTTCCTATTTATTTATTGTCCGGTGTTCTCGTCAGATGCCTTCACACTGAACACTTTAATCCCGTCAACGCAGCCCTTCTTCGTGACGACGCCTCGGTTGTACTTTCCGAAGAACGCGAGGATGTCCTTAATGTTGAATTGCTTGTAGTCGATGTTCATCATCTGGAGGGTCAGCTTGAGGGCGGAGTGGCTCACGTATTCATCCTCGTCGTCGCTGTCGTCCAGGATCGCCCCGTTTAGGATGCGCTCAAACTCGTCCAGTCCCCGCTCGATTATCACCTTGCTGAAGCGCTCGACCAGTTCTGAGGGCTTGGCGTCCTTGTCCTTGTCCTTTTTCCTCTGCTCCGCCTCCGTGATTTGCTCCTTCATGACCTCGTTCTGTTTCATGATCGTTTCGACCTTCTCCACCAGAGCCTTCTTCTTGTTTGCGTACTCTCGGTACTTCAAATCCTGCTGCTGGATCTCGGGAGGGGCGTTCTTCAATTTCTCCTTCAGCATGTCCTGCGTCTTGATGAGCTTGTTCCTTTCGTCTATTCCCTTCTGCTGCATTTTCTTGCGGATCACCATGAAGACTCCCCACTCCTTCTCATCGATGGACCCGTCGCCGTCCTTGTCGACGTACGCGAAGAGCTCCTCCATGCTGATTTCATCCTTGTCGAAGATGGAGGCATCCTTCTCCTTCTTCTCCTTCTCCTTCAGCGCCTTCTTGGCCTCCTTGCTGTTCGGGTCCAAGAGCTCAGGGGGGAGAAGAGGTCTGTTCGCCGAGATCGTCATCCTCCTCTTTTGCTTCTTCCTCAGCTCCCTCTTCACCTTGAGGATATTCTTCGCGATCTGCTTGCAGGCGGTCTCCCTCTCCGGGCTCAGCTCCTCCTCCGTCTTGGGCATTGCATTGAGGTCGCCGATGGTCTCGTCAGAGTACGACTTGATCTCCCCAACGGTCTGGAGCTTGTCCGAGTGGGCCTGGACAATCTCCTCGATTCGGCGAGTTTCGGCCCGCATCAACTCAGCGCGGGCGCTCAGGAGCTGTTCCTCAATCGATTTCTTGACGGCCTTGTCGTCCCAAGTGCTCATGAGGCTCGGCTCAATCTTGTCCACGAACTGCTTCAAGACCACCGACGGCGGGGTCATGGCGCTTATATCGATTTCTTGCACCACCTGCTCGTAGGCGATCGAAAGAGTCTTGCGAGGAATGGGTTTCTCCATCTTGCTGGCTCGGCGCGGCGGAGAGGACTCATGAGCGATCGATTTCTTCGTCTTCTCGTCCTCCTCCCACTTGCCCATGAGATGAACGAGAACATCGTAAGTTACGACTTGCTCCAGAATGACCCCTGGGGTTTTATCATCCGCCGCCTTCTTCTTTCCCCAGCTCCTCTTCTTCTTGCCTGTCCCGGTCCCGGCCTGCACCTCCTTCATGTGCAGCTGGACGGCGGTGGAGTAACCCTTGCCGTACAGGACGGCGTCCCTGTCGAGGGCCTCCTTCATCTTGGCAACGAAGAGCTGGTTGGAAGACTGAGCTCCAGAGGAACTCGGCGGAAGAGTCACCGGCAGAGCCGTGTGTTTCTTGTGGTCCACCTTCCTGTCCGGATTCCTCGTCGAGGCGACCAGGGCCTTGGGCATCTGAGAACTAACCTCGTCGAGGAGGTCCCACAAGGCCAGTCGGCGCTCGATGGCGAGCTCGTCCTTGGGCATCTCCGAGACTCGGCCGAAGGTGCCTCGCTCGGCGAAGGCCGGGACCGCTGGCGGGGCGGTGTCGGTCCAAGGCTCCAAAGAGATGGGGTCCGGTTTGGGTTCCTCCGGAACGGGGGGGGGGACGTTGAGGTCTTGGGGCGCACCCCCTTCCTCCTCGGTCTTGGAGCTCCTCTTGAGAAGCTGATCCTTGATGGAATTCTTGCTCTGAAACTTGCTGGCGCGGCTTTTTTCTTTCAGTTTCGATGCCCCCAGGTCGAGGGGCTCATTGAACTTGTCCGACGCGAGGTCCTTTCGCCGCTCGTTCTCGAGGGCGATCTTCCTCATCTCGTCCTCCTGCTTGATGCGGTCCTCCTCCAGCCGCAGTTTCTCCCTCTCGATACGTAGAGCTGAAAGTTGGTTTGGATGGGATGGATTGTTGTGTTAGACGTGTGCACACGCGCGCGGTCGTGCGTGTGTGTGCGTGTGCGCAGTGTGTGTGCTTAGCAGGATATATATAGGAACCCTCACCTTCGCTCTGTGACTGCCGCATGTTGTCCTTCTCCCGCTGCATCTCCTCCTCCTGCTCGCGGCGCATCTGTTCCAGCTGCCTCGCCTGTTCGGCCATCGCCTGCTTCTGGGCCCTGAGCTCCTCCATCTGGTCCTTCATCTCCTGCTGCTCTCGCTCCATCTTCCGCTTCTCTCTCTCCTCCTTCTCCCTCTTCAGCTGCTCCCTCTGGGTCTCCACCTCCTTCATCTGATCGTTCAGCTTGCCTTGCCTCGCGTCGTGCTCCTGCCTGCCGGCCGCCTGGACCCTCGCCCTCTCGGCCTGCAGCTTTCTCTCCTCCGCCTGCTCTTCAGCCCTCTGCTTCATCGTCTCCACCTCGAGCCTCTGCTTCTCCAGGCGAAGGCGCTCAGACGCCATGCGCTGGTCCTGGAGCAGAGCGGCCTGCTGCCTCTCCAGCTCCGACTTCTGCTGCTGCTCCACCCTATTCTGCTCCTCCCTCGCTTCCATCAGGGCACTGGACTCGCCACCCTTGGCGATGAGCCCCTCCATCATGACAAAGCTCGAGGACCGGTGGGCCTTCACCTGTCCGTTCACGTCCGCGTCAGTCACCACGAGCTCGGTGGAGTGGACGATCCCCACATCCTCGCAGAGCCAGTCCATCTTCAAGGGCTTAGAGTGCAGGGTCGCTCCCTTGATCGACACGGTCACAGCGCCGCTCTTGAACTTGGCGGCCTTGTTCGCCTCAGCCCACTCGCGGTACTCTGTCGTCGCGAGGCCCAGCTCACAGAGCTTGCCAACGGGCATCTCGTCGAGCTCATCTCCCGAAGGAATTGGATATGTTATGGTTAAATCTGACTTGGTCAGCGTTTGTGTCACGTGCGCAGACGAGGGGGGCTGGCTGGGGGGATTTTTCAGGGGGAGGAGGTTAAGGGGGTATGTCACGGTCACCGTTGAGAGAGACATTGCGAGGCGAGGGGGCTCCAGTTGTGGGGTAGTTGCCTGGCGGGAGGATGCTGTGCTTGTTGTTTGCGGGTTGTGGGGTGGAAGGGGGGTTCAGGGGTGGGGGTAGTTTGATTGAGGGAACGAGGTCTGGCGTTAAAAGTACCGAACGTTGCTTTTGAGAATTTGGGGAGGGTAGGATAATGGAAATGGAAAAATCATTATCCACTCCATTTCAGTTTTCGGGGAATAAAGGGTTGCTGAACTTGCGAGACTGTCGAAAAGAAAAAAAAGGAGCATGAGACGAAGATCAAGAGAGGGTGTGTCAGGAGAGGGGCGGCAATCGTGATATTTATCTCGTCGAGGATGGTAGAGTAGCAGATCATGACGGGGTGGTTATTGGGGTCAGTCAGGCCCGGCGCCGGAAGCGGTTGTTGATGAGATAACGTCGCATTTGAAGTTGATATAAATAAAGCTATTGTTTTGTTTGAATGCATTATTGTTTTTACCCCCCCCCTCTACAACCCCTCTATTTAATAATCGCGACCCTCCCTCCCTCCCCCACACCCCCGAGTCCCCCTCCCCCTAAATGAAGATGCTTCCCCTTCGCTTAAGCTCTAACCCCACTTCCGACACCTTCGGCGACGCTGGCATCAACAGCCCTTCCTCGACCCCCGTCAACACAGCCCTCAAAGGCGTGAACTTCAGCAGCGCCCGAATCAGCAAATACACGCACGAGAACGAAATTAAAACGTACATGTGGCGAGGGTAGACTTCTTCCGGGAGCGGCATTTCGAGGCAGTTGTCGTCGGCCTGGATGGGGATAGGGTCTTAAGCTCTGTCGAACTTAACGCAGCTCGAGAACTTGTCCACTACCCCTGCTTCTGCGAAGACTGACTCGGTTAAGTCGTCGAAGTCCTCCTTCGCGCCGATGGTGAAGATGAAGAAATCAACCACCGAGATGGCGGCTTCGAGCAACAGCATTACGATGGACAGGAAGAGAATGCCCGGGATCCTGTCTTCCTCCCCCTTGCCTATCTCGTATCTCGCGCTGACGGCGCTCCCTATTCCGAGGAAGAACTCGAACCACCCCAGTACCTGGATGAACGATATATCGTTCACGAGGCCGTCGACAGTCACGAAGGCGTAGGAGAAATCCCAGCAGCCGGCGACCACGATGCTTTCGGCTACGTTTTCGAAGTCCTGTTCGTAGGCGACAGTGAGAACTGCGGCTTGGATGATTAAGTCGACGACCATGAGCACGTAGAGGTTGAGATAGTTCATGAGCTTGATTGCGTTAGGGTCGAAACATGGGAAGAGCGCCAGCAAGGCCACGAACATGGCGAATATCTCGACGATGGTATCGATTCGATTCAATGTGTAGAGGCGATCGACGGATTTTGAGAGTTTATGAAACGTTGCGCAGCCCGAGTCCTTGGGACAGCCAACGTCACCCTCGTTTCTAAACCTGGCCGAGAAGAATGAGGCGCAGAGCTCGAATTGAAATTTGTCGTCGTCGCAGTAGACAGTTGCGTTCAAGCCGGTGCATCTATCATACAGGCAAGCGCTGCCGTCGGCGCAGCTGGTGCTTTCCGATGATGAACATGTCAAGGCGCGGTCAGCTGGACACGCTAGTGGCTGAGTTGTGCCCTCAGCGCAGAATTGGTCCTCGGCGCACTTGGACCTGTTGGCGATGGTGCTGCCCTCGTCGCAGTAATAGCCCCGGTCGCAAGGGCCACTGCAGGACGGATTAGTCAGACGATGGCTGCTGCCGAAAGTTCCGATGGGGCATTTGCTACACTTCTCCTGAGCAGCTTTGAAATACCCAAAAGGACAGCCGTCGCTTGGGGAGGGAGAGCCCGGAAGGCAGACGAAACCTTCGTCGCATTCGCCGGAACATTGGCTGTTCGTGAGGCCCTCTTCATCTCCATAGCGACCGGCGGGGCAAAGAGAGCAGTCTTCTGCTCCTTCGACAGAATATTTTCCAATAGGACATATGGAGCAGGCCAAGGACTCTACGGAAGTGGCTGGGTCGTTAAGGAACTTGCTAGCGGCGCAAGTGGAGCAACTTGCAGAGGCGGTCCCGCTGTACTGGCCCGTGCTGCAGTCGGAGCAAACCCCCGAGGCAGTCCCGCTATACTTGCCAGCGCTGCAGCTAGTGCAGGCTGAGGACTCAACGCCAGTGGCCGCGTTGGTGAGGTACTTGCCAGCGGCGCATGATGAGCAGGTCGCTGAGGCAGTACCGCTGTACTGGCCAGCGTCACAACTGGAGCAGACTGATGACTCATCTCCAGTCGCGGCATTGTCGGCACGGTATTTCCTTGCTGGGCAGCTACAGCATGGAGCGAAGCGACAATATTAGTGGAGGGCATGTGTGAGTTGAACTGTCCAGCATGCTGTCGAACTCGTCAACTCAATGCTCTTTCCGACCGAAAATGTTCTCAACATGAACTGGAGCCTTCACTAGAGAACTTTCCAGCTTCACAGTCTATGCATCCTGAACCTCCAAAGCCTTGTCCAGCGGGACACGAACCAGAGAAGGTGCATGTCCTTTTGGACAAGGGTGGGGATTCGGAGGGAGTTGGTGAAAGGTGGTGGAGGGTTAGAATAAGTGATGGACAATGTTGTGCAATGTGTCTTGTTTATTCCTCTATTTTGAACGGATTTATCTCAATTTGGGAGCGCAAATATTCACAGACTTTGTTTAAAACAGCGAGATGACGGTCGAATATAATTCATCGAACTGGCCTGTGTAGGAGGTTTCGTCGTTGCTTTATTGAACTCACCCGATATCGAAGCTCTTGGTCGTTCCTGATATAGTACCAGTACCGTCGAATGCATCCAAGTCAGAGCCAGCCGCTGGTGTGCCACTCCAGTCTGGTGGGCAGGTAGAATGAACAGTGAGAGAGGCACTGAAGGATACATAGATATCGTCGCCGTTGCCGGTAGCTGTATTCCCATCGAAGTTCGTCGAATAGAGATTTACCGTTATGTCACTGCTCTCTGCATAAATACCACCACCATTATTGGCTTGGTTTGATGATAATTTACAAACTTCGAGGGATACGAGAGCAGAAGAAGAAATATACAAAGCTCCCCCATAACTTCCACTATTACCGTCTTTAAAATGGATCCCTGAAAGTGTTATTGTACCTCCGCCTGTGCCCCTTATGAGCATTAGCCGGCGACTGTTTGATCCGTCGAGGACGCAATTGTGAGCAGCGCCCGAGCATACTAACGAGAAGTATATCCCATTGGTGAAATACACACTGTAAGAATCGGCGTACGGTGAACCTGAGAAAGTCCCTACCCCTACAACTACACTGTCGTCATTATCAACGATGTTGTTGCCTGGTGTAGCACCCCACAAATCACCATTACTGATGAAGTTAAATAGGACTGTTTGGTCGTTGGCGTAGAGCACTGCGGCCATGACCGGAGTCACGACGAGGACGATGACGAGAAGTCCGAGTGCGTTCATGTTTATCGAGGCGAATGAGGCGAACCCTAACTGTGAATGAGGCGAGAGGCGAATGAGCCGTAGTCAAACAAGGAACAGTGTGAGAGTGTTAGAAGGGACGGAGTTGTGTATTAGAGGGAGTTCCATAACAGCAGCGGCAATTTTCAAAACGATCCCGAAACGTCCCGATCCTGACCCAAAATTAACACCAAATGACGGCCCAAAACCTCCCAAGGTTCGAAAGCGAAGACACCCTTGAAGAACTCCACACAACGTAACGCTAGCCGGGTTCAGATTTATCCAGTGTTACTATTATATCAAGGGTCCGTCCATGATCCCCACCCCCCATCGCTGTGACTATGTACTCTTTGTAAATGAGGATGTCCACTGTAGGATCTCGAAAGACCTAAAAATCGAGCAAAAATCGAAGCAGAAGGCCTTCCACATGTGAGAATTTCAGAACGTCGCCACGGCAATAAAAATAACAACATCGCTCATAAAACCCAGCAAGGCAACCACCCAAACACTCTCCCCCAACTTCCCGCTGCGCAATACCTCCCAACCCTCCCCCTCCCAAAATGTGAACAGTGATCCCCGACCATGGAAAACCTAGCCAATCCCCAGGACATTCAGTTTTTGGTTAGTTTCCATCCCCCCCGCGTACCGATCCCCGTTTCCTACATACGAGGGCTCCCCAAAAACACCAACAGACCCCCACGTACCAACGAATACCTCCAATTACCCGCGGTCATTCCACAAGGCCCATCTCCGGCCCACCCGTTGGCCCCGCCCCAGACGATCGCGTATTGATGAATTGTGTGTCTCCTCGACATTTCCAAACCTCAACGTTGTACGTGGCGGTCCGAATTACTACAATATGGCCCTTGTTTTGCAGCACGTGTGGTCCACGTGTCGTGCTCAATTGGTACCCTCCATTTGGAGCCAATTTTGCAACCTGCTCGAGGTGCTCTATTTGACTGCCTCCTGCTCTCTTCGCCGTTGTTATCGTTGGTTGTACCGCGCTTTGCGCCATACCACCATCTTTTATGTGCACCCAATCATCCACGCCACTGCTACTCAATTCGCCCCTGAGTGAAACCACCCCATCATCGCATGGAACGCTCTCTAACCCCCTCCTCCCCCCTCCCCCTTTTACCCTCCCCCCCCTCAAACAGAACACATACATCAACCCCAATAATTCAAGATGCCCCCCAAAGTGCAGCAGAAATCCAAGGAGCAGAAGATGGCCGCCGCCATGGCCGGAGGAAAGGGAAAGAAGAAGAAGTGGTCCAAGGGAAAGAACAGGGATAAGGTCGACAACAAGGTCCTCTTCAACAAGGAGACCTACGACAAGCTCTACGCCGAGGTCCCCAAGATGAAGCTCATCACCGTCGCCGCCATGGTCGAGAAGCTCAAGATCAACGCTGGACTTGCCCGCAAGGCCATCCTCGAGCTCCAGGGAGAGGGACTCATCAAGCCCATCGTCGTCAGTGCTGAGATGAAGATTTACACCCGTGCCACCGGAGAGGCAGAGGAGTAAATGTTGAAGCAGCAAAATGTATTAAAATGAAAATTTGCTGCGTCTGGTTTTTATTTTTATTTTTTGTGCGTTAAGGAGTGAAGGGAGTAAAGCTGGGATTCCGCGTTCTACTTCTTTCTCATCCTCGCAAGGATCGCTTTCCCCTCCACGACAATCAGTATCAGGGCGTTCTTCGCACAGTTGTTCTTACTCCATGCAGGCTTCTCCTTCCCAACCGTTCCAGGCGGAACAAACCCAAGATCGTTAACGAAAATGACGTCTCCATGCCCGTGCCCATCGCCAACACCGCTAAAGGCAGTGATGGCGGCGGGGTGATGGCAAGGCGACGGAGGTGTTGGTCGCGTCATATTGTCACGACGAATACACATGATGAAAAAAGGGTAAGTCGATTCGACTGCGCACCTTTGACTATCTTTGTTTGACTTCAAAATTTGTTGATTTTTTGGGTTCCAGAAAGCAAGGGCAAATCAGTTCACACAGAAAACCCCTCAGGCACAGCATTTTTCAAGTGAACACAACATAGTGCATTAACTTCATCACCCCCCTTATTCTGACCTACCAGTCGGCCTCGCAACCCCCTACCGCTCAGCCCTCCGAATATCTGTCAATAATAAGTTGCCCAAAACTTTGAAACTCTTGAAACGACCAAGTCCGAAATGTCCTACTCCTATTACTCCCAGGCGAAGCAGAACCTGGCCTCCCAGCAGTCCGAGCTAGATCGTAACACCGCGATGGCGTCGCAGGAGGAGAAGGAGCGGCGCCTGCGTCTAGAAAACAAGTCTAGGATTCGCAAGAAGGAGCAGCTGAAGAAGCAGGCGGAGGAGAAGGAGAGGAGGAGGATAGAGGGACTTTTGAAGGAGAGGAGGAAGGAGAGGGGGCTGTTCTCGCCTAAAAGCGCCGCGGGTAACCAGCCCGCCAGCAGCAGAACGGACAGCAAGTCAACCAGCAGCAAATCTGGCCTGGCTTCCGTGTCTGTGGATGACAGCAGGAGCGCCTACGAATATGTGGAGAACAATGACAGCCATTTCGGGGGCCTGTTGAAGGAGCGCACGGTCGATAATATAGGGGAGGAAGAGGGGGGGGGGGGGGACGCCGACTCGTTAATCGAGGAAGACAGCATGTGCGAGGAGGACAGCTTGGGAGGGGGAGGGATCGACTGGACCCACCACCCGACAGACATCAGTGGGGGGTCCGCAGACGACTCGAACGACGACATGCAGTCCCTCGCCATGCTGCGAGAGCAGCTCAAAAACGGCGGAGTGATTCGCCCCGTGTACGAGCACGACATGGAGGGTTTGGAAATGGGTGGGGGGGGTAATGGAAATGGGGGTGGAGGGGTTGTCGGAGACGACGATGACGGCTACAACTACGACAACAAATATGACTACAACTACAACTACAATAACAACGACGAGGGCACCGTGGCAACCAAGACCACCATCACGACGTCCGCGTCCATGGTGAGCGACGCTCGTCGTGCCGGTGTAGATTTGAGGAAACACTCCTACGCCAACAATCACATCAAGGTGAGGGAAAGGGAGACACTTCCTGGAGCGAAGGGTTTGGGCTCGCCGTTTTTTCGTCGCGCTTTCTCTAACACTCGTTGATATGAATATTTACAGAAAAAGTCACCCCCCCCACCGCAGCTGGCGTCCGACAGCCGCTCCGCTAACACCAACAAGGAAAGTTCCTGCAGCACCTCCCCCAAGGCTCAATGGGGAAAGGGCTTCGTGAGCGTCGAGGAGCGGCAGCGCCGAGAGCTCCGTGACAAGCAGAAGTCCTTCGCAGCAGAGCTGAAGCGGCAGAACAAAAGGAAGATTGAACAGCAGAAGAAAATGAGGCAGCAGAGGATGATCGAGCACCAGAGGAGGCAGCAGCAGGTGGTGGAGGAGGAGGAGGAGGAGGGGGTTGCGGTGGGAAGGCGGGGAGGACGGAGGGGCCAAGAGTTCGACTGCGACGACAATCTCCCCCTCCCCCCCCAGTACGCCTTCAGTTCCGACGAGGCTTTGCTCAAAACGATGAAGCCGGGGGGCAAGGCGGCGTTCAAGTCTGGCCTCACGATGGACGAGGAGAGCTTGAAGAGGAGCCTCGCGAGGTTGGATTTCAGGCTCGAGGAGAAGAAGATCGTCTTGGAGACGAAGAGCGTATGCAGCGGCGGTAGAGGCGGTAGAGGCGGTAGAGGAGGAAGAGTGAAGGGCGGTAGTAAGCTTGCGGGTGGCAGGGTCAAGAGTTCCGGTTGCTCAAGCGTAAGCGGTTCCAGATCCTCCTCCTCCAACCCTCCCTCCTTCCCCGTCGTCCGCTCCCGCCCCCTCCCCCCCTCCCTCCCTCCCCCCCCCCTCCCCAACTACGCTCCTCCTCAGTTTCAACCCCGTCCTCCTATCGAATCGAAGCCTAAAGATAAATTAAGAGAGAGAAAACCTCTCACTAACAAATCTAACTTAGTCATAGAAACTAACGTTAACGTTAAACCGAAAGGAGGTTCAGTCTACGTAGGTCAGGGTATAGATGCATTAATAACACCTCAATATACCTAAAAAACTCTCCCATTTGAATTAAAAAATTAGTTTTTTTGAGTTGGTTAGCTTTGCTGGAAAGGGCAATTATATTTTCCTACTGGTGATCCTCACCCCCAAAGCTGGGAATCTAAAAACGCAAATCTCCCCATCAAAATACTCCACCGGAAAGTTACTAATCCCCTCAATAAATCCAACCTCACCAACCTTCTGCACAAATTTATCAAAAGTCCCAACCTCCTTATATTCTTTCCCATAATTCCACCAAAACCTCTCAAAAAAAACCTTAACCCCTTCCCCCTCATTCTCCAAAACCCCCTCAGCATTAAAATACCCTCCCCCCCACCCTTCATATTTAACCACACTCTTAATCTTCTCCTTATCAATAACGTAATTAATATACACAAATTTAACATTAAATAACTTCTCAAGTATATTAAAATGAGGACCATGTATAACCGTATACGTCCCTTCTTCATTAATTAAATCGGGTCCATTAAAATAAGGACTTAAAGGTATAATATCATTGATTAATTTAATTGATTTTGAAGACGATGATACGCCGTTATCAGGTAAACTATTAAGTAATTCTAATTTTTTCATTGAACGGGATGATGCACTCGACCATGGTAATAGCTGTTGAAGAGCTTCAGTGGCTTCAATACCCCATGTTTCTTCGTATTTATAAACCATATTATTTGAGTTGTAATAGAATTTTGTTTGACCGGGTACGTTTAGGTTTGAACTGAATTTGAATTTACCTGACATCGTCCATTCGGTTAGGATGTAAGGGGTGGGGGAGGGGGGGGAGAGGGAGATTGAATGGAGGGTTGACTTTAGTGTGGAGGGGTAGGTTATGGAGGGGATTATTAGGGAGAGGGAAGCAGTGTTTTTTAGGTAGGTTTGCAGGCCGGTGAAGGTTAAGGTGGGGTCGGTGAAGGTGCAGTTGTTTGTGAAGGCTGAGGGGGTTATTGAGCCTGTCCAGAGGTAGTTTCTTTTTGTGTATTCGTTTGAGAGAGTTGTGAGGAGGGAGGAGGGGGAGGAGGGGGGAGGACCGTAGTCTATTTCTTCCTCTGAAGGGCTAGATTGAGAGGAGCTCGAGGAGAATAAGAAATTAGATACATCAGTCAGTACAGATACGAGTCCTTTTGCAGAAGACGACGTAGTGTCGTATGATGATGATGACGACGACGACGACGATAGTTTTGCAGCATTTAATGCCGTTAATGACCTTGACCTAAGGGTGCACAAGATGGAGAGAGGCGATGGGGAGAGGCGACGAGGAGGCAGGGTTGGAGTTAGTGGAGTTTGAGGTGGAGTTAGAGGTTGGTGTTCGCAATTCCTTTGGCAATTCCTTTAGAACACTTGGAAGACGCTCCAATAGGCGCCAATAGGCCCGCCGTGCGATCCCTCCTCCTCCAACCTTAGAGGACGAAGACATAGGGCTGTTAACAGGGCAGCGCTCGGGCGTCTCTCCCTTGAGTAATGTGCACTTGAGTAATGTGCACTTGAGTAATGTGCACCCTTACCTTGACTGCCACCCTGACTGCCAGCTCGAGGCCACCTTCTTGGGAACAAAATGATAGGATAAAGACACTATTGGAGGTAGCGAGCATATCAGCAGGTTGATCAATACTATGAAAGAGGCGGTGAAACTAAAACGATGTGATGTCTTCATTGGAGGAAAGCTCAGGTGTGAAAATAGAAAATATTATTGTGGTTAAATCGCTGGACAAATTGGACAAATTGTAAAATTGGACAAATATTCGATTCCTTCACTACGTTACTTACTGAGACTTTATCCTGCCTCCCTCTGACCTGACCTTCACGTTCAACAATAGTTTAATAGACGAATAGAAGACGAATAGAACACAAAATTTGGATTATAAACACTAACACTATGTCCGTCGTGTCCGTCCTTCGTCCCTCACTCAATTCCTCCACAACTATAAACCGCGGCTTCACTCCCATCACTCAAACCTTCCGTCACCTTTCCACTCCAGCCCAAGACAAACCAACCGATAACACAAAACTATTTGTAAAAGCCCTAGACTCTAAACTCAGAGGAACCATTGACCCTCGCGACCTAAAACTCCTCCAAGACCAGTCCTACATGGGCCCTCTATCCAAGCAATGGTCATCCTTGAAGTCCCACATCTCAAACCTCCGCGATCATGACCTCCGTTCAAAGTCCCTCCTCTTAAACCATTCAACAACCCTCCTTCCCCCCGTCTTCCTCCCCCCAACCTCAAAATCCTTCACGGACTCCCTCCCTCTAAACCGTCCAATCCCTTCCCACGTTCAGCCCATCCCCGGTTGGGAGATCGGCGACGAAAAGAAAAAAGAAGTAGACGAAATCGCTGACAAATATTTTATAAACGTTAAAGGGAAATGGAAGGAGACTTACGGTGAAGTTCTATAACATAAGGAGATAACGTATTGAAATGTTACGTTATAAAACAACAAACTAAAAACGTAGTGTTTATATTTGTTCTTATAAAACACGTAATATTATTATTACAACAACCTTAAACAATATAATTCATCCTCTGCTTCTGAAAACATTTAATGTCATAGCGACATAATAGTAATACCCTACAATACTACAAACATCTTGAATCCCTTTTTCACCAATTAAATTAAAAGCATTCTCGTACGTCTCATCTTTTACTTTCCCTTTATTAACTAATATTTCATATGTTAACTCGATTATTTCAACCTCATAATTTAATTTTAATAACGATGATAAAGGAGGGAGAATTGAGAATGTTGAATGGAGGAGGGAGAGGAAGGGGGGAGGGACGGAGGAGGTTAGAGCGAGAGGGGAATGGATTAACCATTCGCCGGGACAGGAGAGGTGAGAGGCTGGGGGGAGAAAGGAGATTGTTAGATAAGGTGGTGTTTGGGGGGGTGAAGGGGGAAAGGTAAAGGGTGCTTACCGCACATGCATATAATTGCCTCGGTTATGTCCTGTTTGAATCCCGTCTCGTATCTGACTTTCTTCCCTAGATTCTGTGCGGCGTCGCAGATGTTAGGGTTGGATAACCAGAGAGGGAAAGGGCCGGAGAGGCCGGTAGAGCGGGAGGAGGTTATTGAGGTTACGAGGGAGGCTTGGAGAGGGGAGAGAGGGGTTTGGGGACCAAGGGAACGGGGGGGGAGGGAAGGGGGAAGAGGATAGGGATGGGGAGGAGAAGGTGGAGGAGAGGACATTTATTAACAGAGAGATAGGTAAGGCGCGGCTGATTACTCAAGTTATCCCTGAGTTTATGATTTCCAGATTTCTTCGATTTTTCAGTACTTTTCACCTTTTGTCACAAGATGTCTGTCGATATGAAAGCGAAGGCCGAAGCCGCAAAGGGTGCGTTCACAATTAATATATTTAACCCTAACCCTTGATTGATAAATAATAAAGTGCAGCAATACGTCTATACTTCATAAACAAGTCACCTCCGTATATCCCCGTCCCAAAAATCGAATTTTAACCCTTCATACATTGCAAACTCTCTCCCTGACGGCCCTCTTCGAACGTCCCATTCTATATGGTCCCATTCTATTATTTCCTCACAGCTGAAGGCAACACCCACTTCACATCCAAAAACTACGACGACGCAATCGAGTGTTACAGTACCTCTATAAAATTTGACAATTCCAACCATCTATACTTCAGCAACCGCGCCGCCTGCTACGCCGCAAAAGGCGACTGGTCAGCCTCAAAATCCGACGCCACAGAATGCATAAAGTTATCCCCCAACTTCCTCAAAGGTTACTACCGTCTCGTGCAGGCGAACCTTGAGTTGTCTCTTTTCGATGAGGCTACGAATGCCGCTAAATCTGGGTTGCAGCTTGATCCTGATAATTCAGAATTGCAGAAACAGATGAGGCTTATTAAGGCGAAGAAGGCGGCGAAGGCTAGCGCCGATAGGAATCAGAGTCTTGGTAGGCCGGTTAGGGATGGTGATGCTAAGGAGATTTTGGAGTTGCAGGATCAAATGCAGGCTACTAGGAGAGGTGAGTGTTGTGTGTGCCGTGTGAGAGCGGTAGGAAGAGAAACAACAATACATAAGGGGAGGGTGGGGCGGTAACAAACCGACGTTTTATTTCATGAACGATTCATGTACACGCTCGAGGTTCTCAGCTTATCCGCTCTTCACCCCCTTCACCCTCTTTTTCCGTGTACAAATTCGCCTGCTCTAAACACCCCCCCTTCCCTTCTCTCTCCCCCAGAAATGAACGAAGTCCAGCAATACCTCGAAGGCTGCAAGCGCGAGCAGAAGATGGCCGAGCTAACTAAATCCGAGATGTCATCCTTCCCCGTCGACGCTGACATGTACAGGAGCGTAGGTAAAATGTTCATGAAGGCTACGAGGGACGAGGTGAGAGATGGGCAGTGAAGTGGATTGGATGTGTTGTTGTTTGTTGTTTTGTTCGTTTTTTTAATTTGGGGGAGGATATTGTTAACCCCCCAATATCTCCCTTTAAATTAATGTTTCTAACACTTTCACCTCTCCCCTCCCCCCCCTTACAGATCGAAACGTACCACACAACCCAAAGTACCATCCACTCAAAAAAAGAAAAACAGTTCAACGATAAACTCGAGTACTTGAAGAAAAGGGCGAACTCACAGATGATTAACTATAAGGAACTCATGGGAGGTGGGAGGTAGAGAGAATGTTAAAGTGGTGGCGTTTAAAGTGAGAGATGAGAATTGGGAAAGTGTGCCTTTTTGTTGCTAAACGTGTTTTTATTTATTTATTTTATAAAGCGTTATTGGGTGTTGATATGCTGGCCTATTTCGTTCGTTATAGTTTGTTCTATTTCTTAGACCCCGTCATTACCCCGTCATTAATGTTGTTGTTGTTGTGTGTTATTTCTTTCACCATTTCTACTCTTGGAAGAAATCTCTGAACACCATATAACCGTTATTCTGTTTTTCCCCGTTCTCCATTCCGTAGTTCTTCGAAAGAAAACCGGGGAGCATTGAACTAGGACGGTCGTAGGCTATTCTTTTTGTTGGATTGGACGAGTATATTGCGTCCATTAAGAGTTTACCGTAACCGAGACGTTGATGAGGGGTGTAGATGTCGAGGAGGGAGAGGGTTGAAGGGTAGGGTTTGAGGGAGGATTTAGGGGAGGAAGGATCGTAGAGGTAGAGGTTTTTTAGGCCGGTTTTGGCGTAGCCGAGGAGGGAGGTGGGGGAGTGGAGGGTGTAGAGGGTTTGGGATTCGGAGAGGGCGCGGGGGGAGAGGAAGAGGGACGAGGACGTTATGGGAGACTGGAGGGAGGGTTAGAGGAGAAGAGGGAGAGGAGGTAGTTGTGGAAGTGTGTGTGTGTGTGTGTCGGTCGGTCGCCTGTGAAAAGCGGGAACGTCTGGGCGGTTCCGCTTAGCTCCTTACTCCGCCCAGACGTTCCCGCTTTTCACAGACTTCCCTACCGACCCAGACCTTCCCTCCCGTCACAGACTTCCCTCCCTCGGGGAAAAGGGGACGATCGACGAAGAAACCCCGCGACGATTACGTGACTTAGACCCAACCAAACCTCCCCTTGTTGTTGTCCCTTGTTCGGGACAATTAAAATGCACTTCCTGTTGGTGCCTTCCTTACCTTCAGTTTCTGAGAAACACCGCTCTCCTCACCCAGAACGTCCAGCTCACTAAGGACTTCCGGAGGAGGGGGGTTGGAGGGCGTCCAGACTTTGACCTCCAAATCACACATGTTTTTAGAGAGGTGAGGTGAGAGATTCTCTCTTTCGAACTCTTTTCAGGATTTTGATTGATTCGAGAGAGAGAGACCACAAATTAAACGTAAGAATAACGCTTCGTCAATTTTGTCGTCTTGTAATCCTTCGATTTCTATTATTGATAGCGCTGCCTTTACACCTTGGTTGCGTTGCATCATCGCAAAATGGCCTCTTCCTCCTTTTACGATGCGAATGGCGAATGACACGAGCATTTTCACCTATGCATTGTTTCATTTAGATATACATATTGATACACATAAAGACGTTTGCCTTATAATGCGGCTTCAGTGCGGCTTCAGATTCGGAGCATATTACGAATGAAAACGTGTAGCTCTGAAGAAGCAGCAGCGAGCAACCTTTAAAATGTCACATGAAATGTCAGACGAATCTCTAGTCAATCAATGGCCATGAGAATGGCCATTCGAAGGATGTACATATTCATGTCATCTGTCAAACAAGGCCTTAAACTAATACTAACAAAAACATGATTATATCAAATCAAATCATCACATCCTCGCCGTCTCTCCCTCCCTTAGAGACCCCTCCCTCCCCTCCCTCAGACCGCGCTTAAACACTACATATATATATATATAGTGTTCACTTTCGCCACACCTTCCTCCTCTCCAAGCAAAACAAAACAAACATACACAAACACACACACAATGCTCCTCATTTCTCAATTCCTCCTGCTCCTCCTCCTCCTTCCCTCCTCAATTTCCTTCACCCTCCTCCCCCATTCCCGTTCTCTCTCCCTCCCCACCACAACCGCCACAACCACCTCCCTTTCCGCCAAGAAAAAGGTCATCGTCCTAGGCGGCGACGGTTTCTGCGGCTGGCCCACCTCCCTCTACTTAAGCGATAAAGGCCACTCTGTCACCATCGTCGACAACCTGAGCAGGAGGAACATTGACACCGAGCTGGGCTGCCAGAGTCTGACTCCGATATCGTCCCCGCAGACTCGCGTCAACGCGTGGAAGGAAGTCTCAGGAAAAACCATCGACTTCCATAACATTGACGTAGCTAAGGACTACGACAAGCTCCTCGCTCTAATCAAGGAGAAGAAACCCGACACCATAATCCACTTCGCTGAACAGCGCGCCGCCCCATACTCCATGAAGTCAACCAAAGGCAAACGCTACACCGTCGACAACAACATTGGAGGAACAAACAACCTCTGCTGCGCAGTCGCCGACAGTGGCCTTGACGTTCACATCGTTCACCTAGGTACCATGGGAGTATACGGATACGGTACAAGCGGAGGCGAAATCCCAGAAGGCTACATCGACGTTACCCTACCAGGAGGACGCGAAGCTAACATCTTACACCCCGCGTATCCTGGGTCAGTCTACCATGCGACGAAGTGCTTGGATGCTATTATGTTTCAGTTTTATAATAAGAACGATCAGCTTCGCGTTACTGACTTGCATCAGGGTATTGTTTGGGGGACCAACACACCTCAGACCGTTAGGTAAGAATCCTAATTTTCGTTTTGTTATTTTATTTCGTCGTCGGTGTTAAAAGTTTGTTATATTGACACCCCCCCCTTCACCCCTTAGAGACGAGAGGCTCATCAACCGTTTCGACTACGACGGCGACTACGGTACCGTCCTCAACAGGTTCTTGATGCAGGGTGGTATGGGCGTACCGCTTACTGTGTACGGCACGGGAGGACAGACTAGGGGATTTATACACATTACTGATACTACTAAGTGCCTCGAAATTGCGATGGAGAATCCTCCCAAGAAGGGAGAGAGGGTCGAAATTTTCAACCAGATTGCCGAGACCCGTCGGGTCAGGGACGTCGCCCAGATGGTCGCCACCCAGACCGGCGTCGACATGAAGCTCGTCCCCAACCCCCGCCAGGAGGCCGCCGAAAACGAGCTCGACGTCTCCAACCGCAAGTTCCTCTCCGCCGGCCTCTCCCCTACGACCCTCGAGTCAGAGAACGGCCTCTTCTCTGAAGTCATCGACATCGTGCAGAAATACAAGCACAGGTGCGACCCGGAGATGATCCTACCCGCGAGCTACTGGAATAAGGAGAGGGCCAAGGCGTGCGAGGGGAATTTGGATATCGAGAAGCACATGAAGAAAGAGACTAAGGTGTGAGGGGAATTTGGATATCGAGAAGAAGTAAGAGACTAAGTTTCGGAAATGAGGAATAACGGAGAGGGAGGGGGGGGAAGAAAGCAACACGACACCACACTTCTTTTCATTTACAATACGTTTATAATTTTCACAATTTGCTTTTCTAGATGTCAGTCACTCGTCGATCCTTCAATCTCGAGTAGCTCTTCTCGATTCCCTTCTGCTGTGTCAGGTTGTAAGTAAGGGGCTGCAATAGTCCCGAACCTTCAGAGGTACTTGGCCTGCTCCCGCCTCGGCTTTTACCTCTCCCCGTTCCGCCGTATACCCCCACGGTAGAAGGGCGGAGGATCTGGGAGGATTCGGAGGCGAGCCACATGTCCATTGTCATCGCGAGGGCCTCCACGTTGTCCTTCCTGCCTCCCTCAACTAACCCCCCTTCAGTCTTCTTCTCCTCCTCAACCTCCGGCTCCTCTAACTTTGAGTCCGCAAGCGCCGCGCTCGACCTCTGCCCCAGCAGGGCGCTCCCCGCCGTGGTGACGCTGCTCTCGTCGTCGCTCCCCCTGTTGAGGATTTTCTCCTGCCTGTGCCTTTTCTCCCTGGCGTGGCGCTTTGTGGCTTCGTCGAGCTTCACGTAATCCATCACCTGTGAATAAGAGTACATGTCGATGTCGCTTCCAAGCCTCAGGCCTACCTTCTCGTCTGAGACGGTCAGGGCGCGGGACACTGCGGGAGGGACGAGGAAGTAATCTCCTCTGTCGTCGGTGGATTTGGTGCAGAGGGAGCTAGAGTCTTCGACGTCGACGGCGGTCACCTTTATGCCGTCCTGGTAGATTCCGATGAGGCCTCCGACGGCGATTTCTCGCCTGGCCTTCTTCAATTCCCACGACTTTACCTTGGCCTTATCGATGACGGGGTTGGAGGCGCTCAGGCCCACGGCCTTGGCGTCTTCGACGGATTTTATGGTCCCCGTCTTGGAGAATTCTTTCCTGTCGGATATTATGCGCTTCGCCTCGCCCTCTTCGAGGAGGACGATGTCCGAAAATTTGCTCACCAGCTCGCCGGCGGAGTGGTTGGAGAGCCTCTCCAAGTATTCGACCTTCTCCTCGACTCCGTCCATCGCAGCGGAGGGTTCCTCGACCTCGGCCGTCACCTTGATTTCGACCATGGCCTTGCCACCGTTCTCGCTGTACAGGCCTATGAAGAGGCTCCCGGTGCCCTCCGCGGCCCTCTCCTCTTGCTCGGCGTTAATCTTCACCCTGTCGTGGGGGTAGATGGTCAACCTTCGAGGAATGCGAGAGTCCTTGAAGTCGTAGGTGAAATATGTTGGCAGGGCGTTCTCGCTCACGTAAAGCTCGGTGTCGCACCCTCCCAAGTTGGTCCTCTTCCCGCCGTCCACGTAATCGTTGACCCTGATGTCGACCATGCACTCCTTGTTCACGATGGGAACTTGCAAGTACACGAAGGCGTTCTTCTCAATGCTCACGCAGACTCGGCGGTGGGGATTCATCACGGTGAGGATCGGGTACCGGGCGTGGGAATAGTAGCTGACCTCGTCGATGCTGCGGCTGTCCAGGGGCTTCTCCGGCGTCGCGAGGTGATGGGTGTAGATGGCCCCGAGCCTCTTGGGAGGAGGGGGACGCTCTTTTCCAATGCCTATGCTCTTCTCCACGCCCTCCATGTGGGTGTTCCAGTCCCACTTGTCGGTGAGCCAGATAGGAGGCCACTCCTTGTGATCCCAGGACTGCTGGAGGTCGTACAAGAACGACAAGTCGCTTGGGACGGTCATCTTCGCCTCCTGCAGCTCCTTCGGAGGCATATCCACTATGTTCTCCTCACGGTAATCATTGCCCCCGACGTCGGCCGCGGACCCGCCGACGAAGCTGTCCACGCCCGCGGCGTTGAACACGGTCTCCGCGCTGTACCAGTTCTTCTGCCTGTACACCAAGTCCTCCTCGTCGAACTTTCCGGCGACCCTGACGAGGTTCTTCTCCACGACCTTTCCGCGCTTCCTCGTAGCGATCTCCTGCTGCATGAGCTCCGCGTACGACATGGGCCGGTTGAGCAGACCCCAGCGGTCGCTGTCCAGCTCCCAACCCACCTTGTCGGCGTCGAAGTCGCACTTGCCCATCCTCTTCCTTTCCTTCGCCTCCCTCGCCCTGTCGGCCTTGTCCTTCTTCCGCTTCTCCTCCCGGATCTTGGCGACCCTCTTCTTGGCCTCGCGCTGCCTGACCTTGGCCTGCAAGACCGTACTCGCCTGAGACTCCTCCTTGTGCTTGATCTGGAAAAGTTGCGCCTTGTACATTTTCCTCGCTTGCCTTCCGCGCTCGATTTTCTGCATCATGTTGGCGCTCTTGTTCTCGGTCATGACCTTCTTCTCAGCTTTCAAAACTGCAACCTTCTTCCTAGCCTCCCTTCCGCGCTGGATCTTTTGCATCATGGTCGACGCCTGGGCCTCTTCCTCTTCGACTTTCTTCTTCTTGAACTTGAGAAAGCGGAGGTGACCGAGTCGGGCGCGATGCTTGCTCTGAATGACCGTCGCAGCCTTCGCCTCCTTCTCTTTCTCAGCCTGGATGGCGGCAAGCCTGGCCTCCTCTTCCTCCCTCCTCTTCCTTGCGGCCTCTTCCCTCGCCAACCTGGCGGCTTCCTCTGCCGCTGCCTTTTCGGCGAGAATCCTCAGCCTCTCAGCCTCCTCCGCGGCCAGCCTGTCCAGTTCGGCCTTTCGCAGCCTCTCGGCTTCCTCCCTCTTCCTCCTGAACTCTTCCTCCTGACGCATCTTCTCCTCCATCAGGCGCCTCCTCTCCTCCTCTTCCTTTCGCCTCCTCTCCTCCTCCTCCTCTGCGAGCTTCCTCAGGCGTTCCTCCTCCATCAGCCGCAGCCTCTCGGCCTCCTCCTCGGCCCTGCGACGCCTGGCCTCGGCCTCCTCCAGGAGTCTCCTCCGCTGCTCCTCCAACTCTTCCGTCGTTAGTCCCTTGAGGGGAGAGAAGGGCCTGCCAAAGACATCGTAACGCCCTACAGAAGACTCGTCGAACAGCAGACCCACATCGACGTAGTCGTTGAGGTTGGTCTTCGGCTTCGGAGCAATGTGGGCGGCCTTGCTTCCAGCCGAAGAGAGGGGACACCTCAAAGGCTCCACGCCGGGGAACCTGAAGTAAACGTTCGTGGCCTCCATCCTGCCGGGGCCCATGCTGCCCCCAGTAGTAGTCGGGCGCCTGCTCAAGCTGCCGGGACCGACGCCGCTCCTGCTAGCCGACTTGCGCTTTCTGCTCGTGCCGCTTTGTAACCTCTTGCCGCCGGGAGAAGACATGACTCTCACGAGGTCCTTCTGGAACTTGCGAACGGGCGATGTTTTCTCGGCGACGCTGACAGTGTCGTCGAACGCCTTCAAGCCCCTCGTGCTCTCAGCGCCTGGCACCTTCCTGACTACCTTGGCAGAATTCTGAAGCATTCGCGACAAAGAGGGGACCTGGGGATCTTCGTGCTTGTGAATCGAAGTGATGACGACAGGGTTGTGCTCGGTGATGTCGTGCTGGTAAATCGCAGTCTTGGGCCGGGCCTCAAGGGACGACATGCGTCTAGCCAGCGCCCCGGCGCCAAGCGATATCTCATCTGGCTCTGCCGGCGCGAAGCCGAAGTCGGAGTGCGCAGAGGGGCCTCCGTCGACTCCATTTCCGCCGGGAAGGGACTGGAACTCGGAGGCTCCGCTCCAAAAACTCTCCAAAGGCATTCCTCCGGTGATGGCATTCATCGGCGTGTTCAACGCGCTTCCAGCGCCAGCAGTGCCGCTGCGATGGCTGATGGAGGAGCCCACATCGCCCCTACTCGCACCTCGACTCGCGCCCCTACTCGCGCCGCGAGACTTTCCTCTGCTTGCCTGTTGGTATTCCTCATTGGAACCAAAGCGCTGCCCGCCTTGCGACGAGCCCATGTTCTGACGCGAAGGGGGGGCCGAAACGGACACTTGCACGATCATTTCTCCGGGGTTGGGAAGAGGGTCGGTGGGAATGCTGTCGCCCGCGTCATCGTTGCCGCTTTCCAGGCTCAACCCAGACGTGACCTTTTCTCCGTTAATTCTATTTCCAGGGTCCCCGTCTTCTATTGTGCTGCTCTTCAGGTGAAAGTCCTTCTCCAACGAACCCTCTAAGAGCATGTGCGTTGACTCCCCCATGGTGACGCCTTGGACGTTGAACATGCACGAAGTCTCAATGAGCCTCAAACTGCTCATGAAATCGACAATGAGCTTGGCCGTGTGTCCCTCGAGGCCTCGCCTATAGGGCGACTGCGACTCCTTGAAGAGTTCCGCGAAGGGCGGAAAGCGTCCGCGGTCGAGAGCGCAGGAGTAGAGCAACCCGACGAAGTCGAGGAAACAGACGCTTCCCTCAATAGGATCAAAGAAGACCTTGACAATGCCCTGCAGGGAGATCTCCTCTTCGCATAAGACCTCATCATCGCTCGGGTGGGGCTTCACGGGCTTTAGCGGATTTTCTCCGAGGTTGCTCCCAGGAGTTCCAGGAGGAGGGCGATTCTGAATCGAATGGGCGTAGAGCGGCGGAATGCTCCATGCCTTCCACGCTCCACTTCCTCCGTTCCGGCACACTTCTGAGAACACATCGATCGGTACGCAGCCGGTTCTTTGGTCGTCATACAGCGAGAAGGAGGTGAGGATCGCCCGGACGGCGCCCAACGAGGTCAATACATCGTCCTTCCAGTTTTCAACCTCCTCCAGCTGGCCCTTGTCGTCGTCATTGATTGCGATCTGACCCTGGCCACCGACTTCGTCCGCTTGTTCTCCTTCTTCGTCCCCTTCCATCAGAATCGGCGGTGGTTCTTCATCGCCAATGGCCTCGCGTGTGTTGGGGCGAGATATATCTCTTGACTTGGCGACCCTGACGAAGTCCGGCAGGGCAGGGGGGCCGAAGCATTCGTCCCCGATCCGCTTGGACTCCAAGTCCCAGCGCTGCACCTCCAGGAGGATGGCCTCGAATGTGTCCTCGAGGTCGACGAGGCCGTCAAAGTCAACGAGGTTGGTAGGGACGTTCTGAAAGCTTCCAGATTCGCTGAGTTCGATGGAGGAACCAAGGTGGGTAGCGGAGTCGTAGCCGTAGCTCATTGATTCCGCGAACTCGCCACCCTCGGCGCCGTTGGCGGCCGCGACGTTGATTTCTGGCATGTCGAGAATTAGCTGGCCGACTGCTAGGATGCAAGACGGAGAGAAGTGCCTGCCATCGGCGGAGACGGTGGCGCGGAAGCACAGCTCCATATTCCTACGGGTGATGCACTGGGACCTGACCTCGTTGCGCCCGCCTCCTCTGTTCCCTCCAAAGCCAGAGACTTCGCTAGGGACGAGAACGCCGTCAACGATCAAGTCGCGATCCTGCACGAAACCCGTCATCTCGTAAAACATGCCTTCCAGGTCAGCAGGAAGGCGGCACTTGTTCAGAGGCGGGTCCTCAAGCTCGCCATAGAGATCCAGGGCGCGAGCGAAAACGCGCAAGATGGGACTTCCCTCAAAATTGATGCTTACGGCGTCAAAAAGCAAAGTGAGCCTATTCTCGGCGAGGTTGGCGAAACCAAACTGCTGAAGGTAGTGCGTGTAGGTGACCTTGGGCAGGGACAGGGGCGCGAACTGGTGCAAGTTAGCCTCCCTGTCTGCCTCGGCCTTAAGCGTGAATAGCTGTCGAACGATGCGGACAGTTTTGTTCAGATCCATCGCCCTGGGCTTTTGGACTATTGGCTTCTTCTTCGGAGGAGTCTTGTTGTAGACTGGCTCCTCCGGCTTGGCGTACATGGCCGCCAGGGCGCTCAACTTTCTCTCGGGCTGCGGCTCCGGCTCGGGCTCCGGTTCAGGCTCGGGAGAGACCGCTTCAGGCTGCTCCGGCACCTTCAGCTTTCTCGTCTCGGACAGGTTCAGCTGTGACTTCCAGAAAGGAAGGAAGGTGGAGGGGACCGAAATTATGCTGGGCTGCTGGAAGAGAGACTTGGAAGCGTACGGAGCATAGGCCGACTCGGAGGGAATCTGGGTCTGCGCGTTGCGCTGGACCTTGAGCATCGCGTTGAAGCGGCGCTGGGGAGTGGTGAGGGAGGTCTTGCTGTTCAGCCGCAGGGTGCTGTCCTCGACGACATTAATTTTCACCCTCTGAGGCTCGCCGACGGCGTTGAAGACAGTCTTGGTCACGACCTGGTTCATCTCCTTGTACTTTCGCCTCTTCTTCTTCACCGGGCTCTTGAAGTTAGTTTCTTCCTCAGCCTGTTCCTTCTCAGGAGGGGAGCTATTCTTTTCCTTGCATATAGCAGCAGCAACCTGGGCCATCTGGGCGACGGTGACGTTACTTTCCATCCCGATGTTGGACTTTTCCATCGCCCTAGCGATGACGAAATCCCCATCTTTGCTATCACATGTCTCCGGCCACCACCACCGCAGGATCATCGGGAGCAGATCGGCCGACATTCTGCCAGTGCGGTACGGATCGTTGGCCTCAAACGCGGACTTTAGGCGCGGATCCCGGCGCAGAACGGACCAATCAGGAAGGCGCTTGCGGCGGGGTTTCTTCATGTCGGCCTTTCTTGCCGCAGCCTTGGCCCTCCTCGCCTCCTTCAGCGACTTGTGCTTGCTGCTGGCAGTGATTTCTGAGGCGTCAAACGACCCCATCGACAGGTTGACATCGTTGCTTTTCTGCGTACCCACGCTCTCGTTCCCGTCGAGGGGTGGCAGGCTAATGGGGGCCTGGCTCTGGCTCGATTCGAGCAGGCTCGAGGTCGGCGACAGGGGCCGCTGCGGCCGCTGGGAGGGAGAGGGAGAGGAGGCTTCAGGAGAAGTCGCCAGGACTACGTTCGGGTTCGGTGGATTAGGAGATGCGCGACCGCCCAGGGAGGAGTGCTGTCGAGCGTTCGGGGAATGCCCCTCCGCGAGAAAGTTCAATTCCACGTTATCATTGGCCGTCCACGGCCTGTCAATTGTGTCGAAGGTGGTGGGTATTGTTGGCTTGATGGGCGTGGGCTTGGCCCGGTGCATATTATGATCGCTAGCTCCGCGCTGTTCTTTCATGAACTCGCTGACCTTGGAGTACTCCCTCTGATCGGTTGGTGTCTTGAGCTGTGGGGAGATGGGGGAACTGGGGCCTTCCTCGAGAGAGGCCAAGTCCTCCAAAGTCGAATCGTCAAAGGCGTCCATGATGTTGGGCTGGTCAGGCCGAAGCACTTCCGTAGGTCCGTCCAAGACGGCTTTCATCCTGATGACTGAGCGACCACTGGAGGCGACGAAGAATATTTCCGATATTGATTCATCATTTCTGTCAACGGTTTGGACGAGTCGAACTGACTCCAGAGGAAGCCGGGTAACGACGCGCCTGAAAGGCTTAAGGCCTCCCGGGGTTCCCAAGAAGAGCATAACGCTACAATCCAAGCTCGAAGCTGCTATGATTCCAGGCGAGGGGGGAGAAATGGAGGAGGCCGATGAGGGAGCCGAAGGCGACGAGGGAGAAGACTCATCGGAGGAGTAGTCGAAGCCGTCCATGTCAGAGATCTTGGACACGGAGTAACACGAGTTGGACTTCATCGCTCCCTTCCCAGTTTGAGAGGGGACTACCCAGCCCTGAATGTCCCCGCTCTCGAAGCCGACTCCTACCACATTGTCCCGAACTACAGCAGCGCACGTGACGTCGGCGCTCACGACGAAGAATCCGACCAAGTCACCTCCCTGTGTATTACGAGTGTCCCAAAGCTTGACCACACCGTTCTTGCCGGCTGTTACGACCTGCTGGGTTGCGGAAGAATAGGACAGTCCGACGATTGGACCGGCATGGCCTTGCTCAGACGTGAGGACTTTGCCCTTTCGAACCTTGGCGCTCCAGAACTTGACTCCGCCATCGGCGTCAGTCGTCACGGCCTTGCCGTTATCCGGCGTAAATAGGCATCCCGTTATCGAAGGCCCGAGCTTGATCCATACATCGTCTCCGCACTTGAGCTGCCCGTTTTTGTAGCCGGCAATGGCCTTCATTTGACCAGCGTGAAGGGCAAAAGAGACCGCAGCGCCCGACTCGTCGCCTTCTCCGTCGGCAACGAACGCAGGAAAGGCATCGTCCCCCACAATTCTAACCGCACCGCCCTCTAGGACAGCAGTCCGTCCGTCCTCAGTCTTTTCGAGGGCCTGAATAGCATTGGCAAAGATGACGGGAGGCGTCCTAGTTTCAGGCGTCTTCATTTCGAGGAGAGATACCAGACCTCCAACGACCGTGACGCACATCCGACGAGTCCCGACGGGAAGGGCGGCGTCGATGATGGAAGCCTTGATGCTCATCTCCTCGATTTTTTTCATTCGCCTTCTCTTCTTCTTCGGGAGTTCCTTTGTGAAGTGATTGGGCGGTTCCATTTGCAGCTTGAAGCCGCCGATTTCCTTCGCCCTTACAGTCGAGCCATTTTGATCTGTGACGCCCTTTACCTCTTCAAACTTCCACTGCCGGACGTACCCGTCGCCCCCGGACGTGATGATGGTGGTCTGTCCAACCTTGCCGCAGTCAGGGTACATGGTCGTGTCAACCGTCGCCTTCAGGCTGGACACACCGACAGAGGAGCCGGTGCCCCTGTGCGCCTTGAAGCAGCAAACCAGCGTCTTATCCTTGTGAACGCTGGTGTCATCGATGTCGCACCGCCACACGTTGACGGTGCCATCTGCCTGCCCGACAAGAACTCCGAGCTTGGGTACAAAGGCCAAGGAAGAAATTTTGAGGGAGGGCACCGAAACGTTCTCAATAATGACCTTCAATCGCACGTCGGTGCGATTGACGGTCCAAATGACCAGGGACGAGCCGGCCGAGGCCATACAGTAGCCCTGCGAGTTGTGCACGAAGGAAGCTATGTTCTGTGCGGGTCCGAATTCCTCATGGTGCTGTGGGTGTGTTGGTTGGTGTCGGTGTTTGTGATTGTGTTTGTGTTTGTGTTGGTGTTGGTGTTGGTATTGGTGTGGTAGAGGACTGAAACGCACCTGCAGCTCAGATACGGGACTGATCTCGAGTATCTTCATTCCGTTATCGTCCAGCTCGTCATCCTGGTCCTCCTCCTCAACGTCTTCGTGCAATTCCCACACGCACACCTTCCTCTCATTTCCGCTGGTACATATTAGATTGCTAGATTGCAGGAAACACATTCCTATGCACATGTCCTTAGGCGTCCGGCCGTGGGGTCGGAAGGAAGCGAGCGTCGAGAGGTTCGTGTGGAGGATTTTAATGAGGCAACTATCGGGGTGTTCCCGAGAATGATTTTTACGAGGACGGTAGAGGGAAAATAGGAGCAAGTAGACGGAGTGATTCACAGAGTACGTCGCTGTGGGCGGGGGAAAGGGGGGGGGGGGAGGCGAGAGGTGGTGATAGTAGGCGAAAAAATGAGTAAGATCTTCTGTTCGGTGCTGGTGTAGGTAGTTTAATATTGTGTATTGGGTGACAAGCTCACCTTGTTGAACGGCTGGAGACTCCTCTCCGAATCTTATCTCCTTCAGTATTTTTCTCAAGCTCCATAGCGTTGCACCCCCTGAATAAGTAGTCAGCAGGTGATTGTTTGTCGGGTTGAAGGTGACAGTCGAAAGGGCAAGGGTCGTAGAGCGCAAGGAGTGGAGATAGGTGAGAGTGCCGAGAGGGTTTGCTGGCTGTGGAATCGTCGGAGAGAGAGAGGACGAGATGGACATGGCAGTGGAAGTAGCTGGAAGGAGCGTGCGGGAGGGTTCGGAGTTTGTATTAGTCAAAGTGGGGAGGAGCTAGGAGGAGGAGGGTTAGGTAGGAGAGGAGCGAAGCCAACACAACAGCTTTGTGGGGAGATGGATAAGGAGGATGGAACGCCGGTATGTACGCTAGGTTTAGGGTTGGGGTGAGGGCTGCAGGTAAGGGGTTGTAAACTAGGAGATTGGAGGGCCGCTGCCGGCGGTGGTTGTGCGAGTGTTGGGGACGGGTTTACAGTTTACAGGACTTTAACAAAATGTCCAAGGGGAGGATTGCATGATTTAGAAGTTTTGAATCGTATCATTGGCTCCTCGGAAATAGGTTGCCCCAGAAAACTTCCTAGGAAGTGTACGCATTAGGCCCGGAGTCAGTTAGGGTTGAATTAGGACCGGCGTCTCGGCGATTAAAGAGAGTTTTATCGGGCATTATAAAACTGCCTCTCCCCTGGTGATATTGTTTGTTAGGGTTGGGGGATCTCGCGGATCAGGAGGCGTCTAGGCATTCAACGTGATCGACGAGGCGGACTGAATCGGTTTGGTAGTATAAAACGGGTTGTTCGTTTTCGAGTATGAGTGACAACATGTCTAGTGCTGAGGGGCCTGGCGAGACCTCGGCCTCGAGGCTCTCTCCGACGGGTGTTTCGAGCCCGGAGACCACTGTTAGCGCGACTTTGTCCGTCGGTTCCGCTTCGAGCGCAGTAGGGCGCTCTTGGCACGGCACTTCAGGGTTCACGAAACCTCCGCGGGCGTCCTTCACAGGGTCTTCCACTCGCATGAAGACTCTTCCGTCCGTGAGGCACATCGAGAGCGTCGAGTCTCAGCAGAGCAAGAGATTTGGCAAGGTCAACGACCCGTCGGTGATTTCGGCCGCGAGCGAGGAGTCCAGGCCAGAGGGCGCCACTGAAAAGTGCGTCTACAACTATGAGGACCGATACAGGTGAGTTGTGGGAGGAGAGAGTCCCCGCCAAAAGGAGCTTTTACGTACAAGTGCTCTCAGGGATGCTGTGCGAGCTGGGAAGGAGACTTATACGTATAATCCCCTGCGAGCTTCGTTTCGGTAGGAGAGAAGTAAAGGAGGGGGAAGAAGACGGAAATATAACTAATCTGTCGTCGTTTTCGCTTGCGCTTGCAGGTTCAGCAGACTTCTGTCAAGCGATACTTTGATCTTCGACTCGCACTTTGAGTCCGGCAACTTGAACACCGCTTACCAGGTGACGGGCGGATTGACAAATACTGTAGGGAACAACGTCGACCAAGAGTACGATTTGTCGTTGAGCCAGGACCTCAACAGCTGCGGGCACAACCAGTGGTACTATTTCTCCTGCAGCAACACCAAGGCGGGCAGGACCGTTCGTTTCAACATAATCAACTTGGGGAAGCCCGACAGCCTCTACAACAGGGGAATGAGGCCGCTGATGTACTCGCAGAGCGAGGCCAGCGGGACCGACAATGTCAGCAGCGCAAGCAATGGTTACGGTGATGGTGACGGTGGTGGCGATGGCGATGGCGATGGTGGTGGATATGAAGGCCTTAATACTAATGGCGGTGCTAATGCTAGCACCGGACGTGGAAGTGAGAGTAGTAGAAAGAGCAACGCAAGGGGTTGGAGGCGAGTGGGCACGAACATAAAGTATTACTGCAACAAGACGCCGATACCCAAATTCAAAGGGGAGAAGAGCAAGGGGCGCGAGAAGGGCAACAGGTGAGAGGGAGGGGAGGGGAGGGGAGGGGAGGGGAGG